>WHPZ01565680.1:0-10116 GCA_016617965.1 Macrosiphum rosae
AATATAGGTTCTTGTTAAAAATACCTTAACATTAGTCTAAATGTTTTCAAAATTGTATTTTGTGTGGAAAATATTAATGAAGGTTATAAGTTGGAAAATTTTAAGTCTCTATACGATTAATATTTTTTTGAATTAGAATAACATTATTAATAACATTATTAATCATAAGAGGAAAAGTCATAATTTTTTGTTTAAACAAAAATTTTTAGTTTGCATTAAAGAACTCTAAATGCACATAACAATGCAAAGTAATGTGAGACTTAACACTACCTAACTGATTTAATTAATTATTAACTTTACTTTTTTATCTTATGAAATTATAAAATGTAGATATGTTATACTTAATGTACATTCATTAATATTATATATCCTCGAGAGTTTAAGCGGTAGATCATAATATTATATTATACTTAGTACTATACAATAGGTACATTAAATTAGGTCTATATTTTTATAGTATTATTAATTCTAAATTGCATGAGAAAAAAAAGTGGGTAAGTGGATGTCGCTCTGCTCTACAGTAGGTTACAAGTCATTATACGTAATTACGGGTCATTGTATAATGGATTGTATTAAACTTAAATTCAATGATATAATATCATTGTATAAGAAAAACGATTCTGAGTGGAGACGGATTGTCAGTCTGGATATTTTATATTGTTATTAGTTATTATATCATGTGAGTTGAATTAATATTATAATATTATAATACAATTATTTTTTATTCGTTTCTATGGTAAAAAGCAAAGCGTTAAAAATTAAAATCCAATTTTTGGAGGTTTTTCGTAATTTTTCGGTGGTTTTTACCGGAGCATTAAATAACTAATGATGAAATCGAAAAATTAAAGTACAATCTTGATCCAGTTTGCTAAAAAATAAGGTACTATCGAAGATTTCTTTCTGGTAGAAATTTTGTATACTGGATATAAAAAAAAAAAATAAAAAAAATTAACACCATTGTAAAACTACTAGCTTTCTCGCTCCGCTCAGAATCTAAAATATATAAAATAAGAAGTTATGCTAACCACTAAGTTCGTTTATTTAAACGTAAGTGTACAATATTGTGTTATTCACATTGATTAAAAATATAAACGAATGTTCGGCTATGTGAATAAAATTTAAGTTTATTTTATTGCTTATTTTTTTAATGTTCATTAAAGATGGATTTAATACCTAGGTATATTTTATGAAATTTAATTTAATTATACACAATGTAAATCATTTTTTCCTCATTATTTTCATATAATATATTATATAAGTATATGTTCTAAACTTACACTATTGGTACGCTATACTACTATAATCAGTAATATTTTGAATAAGTACATTGCTTTAAAATATTAAGTTAATTATTATTTTTCTTTATAAAAACAATGTATCGTGAACTATAAATTATAAAATCATAAAATAATAATAATAACAATTATTATAAATTATTTTCTCGTAACTTTGAAATTTAGTCAATATTAAAATAATATACCTTTTATTTTCATGTAGTAAAATATGGTAGTATGTTACCTACCATATAATCTGGTAGGTACTTGTTATTAAGTAAATTATAGAATTTAACGTTGTACTTATTTTTCTTCTTTTTTTTTTTAAATTACATGTTACACTTTTAAATATTATTTATTATTAGTTTTAAGTGTAATTATTACCCATGTATGAGCGAGGAAATACCATTACCTAAGTATTAAAAAAGTTATATAATTCAAGTTCGGTGTTCTAAATTCAGTTAGCAATAAATATTATATTATATTATAACATTGTGTAAAGTCAAAACTGACCGTAGTCACTAAATCATTGTTTTTATTAAAGATTCTGAACGTAGCGATGGATTTATTGGTTTTACAATAATGTTTTTATTTTACATCCAAAAACACTTTATAGTAGGTAGAAAAATCATTTTGTACAGTTGTACAATTTATAGACATTTGAACGTTTCAACTTATTTTCATTTTTTTTTTCGATTTATGGTACTACACTATTTTTATAGCTTGAACGTTTAATACAAGGTTCCTCATATTATGTTTTTTACTGGAAATTAAAAATAAAGTTTAGCATAAAGCCACATACATTTTTATGAGTAAATTGAGTTAAATATTGACAACACTTAATATTTAGATGTATAATGATGATTTCAACTCAACAAATTGTTGTTATTTCTGATGTAATTCAAAAAATATTAATCATAGACACTTTTAAGATTCTACTATAACTTAAATTATAATATAGTAGGTATTATACACAATACATTTTTCGAATATTTAGAATTTCGATTAATTTTCATCTACTTACCGCGGCCTAGTCACATGCCACTCTACGATACGACCGTATTGACATATTAATAGTTTTTGTAAACAGTTAGTTATATAATTATTTGGTCTAATATTATACTATTTACAATATTAAAATGTATAGTAGTTTATTTTAATAAGATTTTGAAAAAAAATAGTTAAACCTACCGCTAATCACGCTTTCCGGTAGGTATAATGGTCGCCTGAAATGTATATTGTTCTCTTCTTTCTTCTTCGATCGATTCACACGCAGTCATTATAGGTTATCCATTGTACTATTCTGCACGATGTGCATTGTTTTGATGCTTGATTTTTCATGTTTATTTTTATTTCTGTCTTTGTCCAACACGTTAAATCTTCCATAGCACTCAACGTGATATGAATACATTTTTAATGTACCTAATAAATCTATTAAATGTTTTTTATCGTTGCACGACGTCCAAATAATTCTCAAATTATTATTGTTAAAGTATTAATAAAAAAATTGTAAAAATGCATAAAATCCTAATATTTTTTATGCTGACATAATTCATAAACAATATATCAGGTGGTGTGTTATTGGCAGTTCATACCACCTGCCCCCTTTGGCGTTTCTGGTATATGTGTGTCAATAGGCAATGAATAAGCTATTACTTATTAGTGGGTCTAGAATTTATACGTAATATAAAATAGTAAGATATACTAAAATATCGAACAAAAATATAGCAAAATGTTTAAAAAATTAACCATTATTTATCAAATCAATTTACCAAAATCAATTAAATGGTATAGTCATACTAGTCATAGAGAAGTATCTTATAATATTAGATCGAATTGAATACAATTACATTTAATGAAAGCTAACGAATTTGTGATACCTATTCTTGACTTGAAATAAATCCATAGAATTTTTGATCGTAGGAATTTCGAATGTGAAACTTCTACTCGCTGTACTTCCCTCATTGCCACTTTTAATTATTATTCACATTTACTTATTGTACCATTTTTGTATAGATTGTAAATTTTCATAAATAAACGATATTAAAAAAAAAAAAAAAAAAATGTTTGTTTTTTTTTTAAATTTTATGTCACAGTTGAAAAAAACTTAACATTAATCTGTGATATAATTTTGATTCTTTTGTATTTTGACAGTACCTATATTATATTGTTAAATGAAATAAATACTTGAAATGTTATTTGTTCAATACTACGCGCTACTATTGCTGATTATTAGGCAAGCGTATTAAATGCAAAATTATTCATCGGTTGTACAGTACCCGTGTCCCATTTTCTTACTTGTTTAATATTATAAATGAAAGCCATACGATATAAGTCGTAACAGTTTACATAAATATTGACTTAAGCCGCATTAATTCGGGACTCAGGTATACGCCACATGCCGTTGACATGTTACCGACACGTTGAATCGATGAACTAAAATATACCTTTAGGCTATTTGTGTACATGAACATGAAGTTGCCCCTCCCCCACTTTGTCCTATCGACTTCGAAATACCACCGAATAATTTCAACTTAGGTTTCATAAGAAATCTTTCGGAACAGTTTACATAAAGATTGACTCAAACTATTAATATTCGGGACTCAGAGCACATGCTGTCGACATGTTCCTGACACATTGAATCGATGTACTAAATGTCTGTAGCTACAGGCTAGGTATAAATGCACATAAAATATGGAAGATGGCCCCAGTCCCCACTCCGTTTTATCCAATCGACTCGAAACTATCACTAAGTAATATTGCTAAATTAATTTTTGTATGTTTTATGTTTTTCAACTTTAGCCTGGTTTGTCCGATTGACTTGAAAATGTTAAATATTATGTATAATATATGTTTGTAATTATTTATACTACATGCATATTATGATGGATTCTTAACGTAGAGATGAATATATATTGATTTTACAATGATTATGTTTTTATTTTTTTAGTAACTGTTTTACTACCCAATAGAAAAAATTCTCTAATGATCAATTTCGATGGGGGTTTCTGGTAGCAATATGCGTGCAAATTGTGAAATGTGTAGTGTGAATTCTTGCCAATTACGCGTTCAATAACTGCATGAAAAAATAACACATTTTTCGTTGTGTTGAGGTCGGAGTCATGAGCCTGTATTTATACGATGATAATACTCACTTTCTCACGAGTTATAAAGTTAAGTTTAATTTTAACTCTTTTTAATTTAATTTTTAACCAAACTGATTTTTATTGATGTGAACTTGATATAGAGTTACACATTCAATGAAATCCGAGTTGCGTCCATTTATAAATAATTAAATAATAAATATAATAAAATTATCATCGATGATGACAAATGTTTTTTTGCTAAGCTACAGTAGGGTTAAAGATTTATAACGGGGAACGTCATCAGATATTATAATTTAAAACAGATTAATGATATACTAGCACCCAGAGGCATGTTCAGGATACAAATTCTCGACAGGCTCAGTTATAAGAAACATTTGTACCACATTCTTTTTTTTAAGGAATCTAACTTATAACTAATAATTGTACCGCACAAAACTAAAACGATCTATTAACGGTGACTACCGACCGTATTATTATTGTTATTTTGGAAATATCTAATGAGAATTAATTTTTATCATATTATAATAACATTACGGTTGTCGAGTGTTAACGGTTCGCCAAAGCAGTTTATTCTTAAAAGCACTTATCGATAAATTGTATTTATTAATAATTGTACATTTTATAGATAGATTATTGTACACGACACAAAATATTATGATCGATACACGGACACACACAAAGAGGGAAATAGGGAGTACGCCTACGTATAAACATTTCACATTCAGATTTCGATGTTTGATGTGTATATAAATAAAAAGAATATATATATATATTTAAGTATAATTTCTTGTTTTTAATTTTAAAATACATATTTTGGGCACATTACACAAGGGTGCAAAATCAGGGTAGGCCCGGGCCTATCAGGCCTACCCGCTGTACACGACTTAATTGGAGTAAGTACACAATATATTTAATTAAAAATACATTTTTTCTTATTGTATGGGTACATAGGAAGTACTCCGATGTATCCATATCAATGGAGGTCACGGTGCTAAATTCAGGTACGTAAATTTTTCAAAATTGTTCAGGGAACATAAAAAAATATCTGAAAAATTGGTGAATGAACAAAAAATTAAAAACGTGGTGTCATTCTTTTTGTAAGAAAAAAAATACGTCGATTAAACCCATTCTTTATGGTTTAAATGTTATTATGTTCATGGCAATATTAAAATTTGAATAGAAGTGTGGGGGGCAATAACTTACAGTTATGACCAGACGTATTTGGTTTTTGCGCCCAATAAAAAAAAAAAATTATATTTAATGTTTAACAGATACATCCGGACATACCCGCTGGTTATTGCACACAATAGATACTTAAAAATAAGTTATTATTATTTTATTTCACCTCTATTTATTGGACGTATTCGGTTTTTGCACCGATCGATAAAGATTTTTTTCTGAATATTTCTATATTGAAAAAATGTGGACTTACCTGGTTATTGCACCGGTGCCTTCATCTCACATTCAGATCTCGATGTTCAGTGTATAAATAAAAATAATATCGGAGTCACGTGAGCATGTATCCGTATGATGATACTTTCTGCCAGGCCAACTATTTGAAAAGTTAAAGCTACGCTAAAATTTAAGTTTAATTTTAACGTTTTCTAACGGAATTGAAAACAATGTTGTCAGTTATCTAAAAATAATTTCAGCGTTTTAATTGCACGTTTTTCAGGCTTTAGCTGCACAAAAATCTGGTTTTTAATTATTATACATAATGTTACTGTTTATATGCACTGAACTATAATATACAGAGTTCAAAAGTCAGACAGTGAATTGCGGAATAAAAATCACCGGTCCTAGGAAAAATGATCTCCAGACAATATTACTCACAATCACATGATACCGATCGATGAAATATTTTTTAAAAGCTAATTCGTATAATTACCACATTATTAATATTTAATTACAAATAAACACTAAGTTTATAGGTATACCTACTTGTCATTAAAAAAATTAATATATTATAATAAATAATTTTAAAACATTAACAATAATATTATTTTGTTTTATATCATGCAGATTTGAAATAACATAATATTATAATATGTTAAAGGCTCTTTTAAAAGAATAGGTACTCCTCACATCCATTAACTCTTGCTTGGGGGAGTGGCCGAGTGGACCAAGGCGTCGATTGCGATGCGCACCGACAACGGTTCGATCCCGGCCACGGGCGGCATTTTTCTTGGGGCAGTCACTGTGTCCGGAGAGAGAGGCTGCCATCCCCCACCCGGGCATGACAGATACCTACGGGTGCCCACTAGAAAATTCTGCCAAACACAAGAACGTGTTTCTCCAACCGTTCCCCATCGACCAACTTTCTACCTATCATAGTTTAGGAGAAAAGTTAAAAAATAGAAATTTTAGGACTGTTCACGTTTTTGCGGATTCAAATCGTTATATCGCTTGGGTGTGATATTGGATCTTTCTCATTGATATCTTATATTAAAGGTAGCTAAATTACCCACCTACTCATTATTACATTTTTACTATTTTCCTATTTAACACAAATTCTTGAAGTTTTCAAAATTTTTTCATTTTAATTACCATACTTACTTGATTAAAAATCAATAAAATAAAAATCTTTTAAATATTGTGTCTATAAATAAAACATGTAAAAACTTCTCTTAATAATAATAATAAAAATTATTATTAATATTTACATTATGGTCAAAATATTATAAGAAAACGTAATATTTTATTTCGAGGATTTAATTTTTACACAATACAAAACAAAATATTATTATTTATGTTTGAAAATTATAATAAAAATATAAAAGTGATTTGAATAAGTTTGATTGGAAAAAGTGCACTGACCGATCTCAAGTAGACTCAATAACGAATTCAAATCAGATTTAAAAATTATTATCGCATTACTAGATCGATCACTCGATCATCTTTACGGTGGACAAAAGATTGGTATGTTTTGACTAATATAATCACCAACACAGATATTTGTTGTCTCCGACTTACAAGTGCGTAACTTTTACACTTAGCAGATCATATTTTTTAGCTCCGTTAGTTTAAAAATAAGAGTGAATCGGCCTATTATGAAACTTGATGGTAAGAACATTATCAGTATTAGGTTAACTGCCATTTGGAAACATAACTATTGCAGTTTAATAGTTAACTACTTAATTTTAGTAGCTTATTATTCAAAAGAAAATAGTTCTTGTATAGTTATTACTAAAAACCAATAGTAACTACTATGTAGTTAGAAGTCACCTAGTAATAAAATACTCATCACTAGTAGTTTACAATTCATTACTATTAGTAGTAAACTAATTATAACTATTAATTCAGTATTTATTAATAGTAAACTATTGAATTGTTAGAAGTAAGTTTATAGTTACTACTCAAAGCTAGCAGTGAACTACTAATTTGTAATGTTACCATATCGCATGTATACCATATCAAATAACTAGTATATTATATTATACTGTACCTACTCAAGTCATAGTATCCATTTATCCATATAGCTATCATTTTATTAGGATAACAACTTACTAATAAATTATATTCATTTTTACCTATAATATATCAATTGGAGGTGCTCAAATAATAATATAATGCAATGAAATGTTTTTTTTGATAGCCTGATAAGTAAATTAGGTATTTAAAAAATAGTTTTTAAATTTAATGTACCCATATATAATAATTAATATAAAAATTTAAATTGAAAAGTACATTTAGCATTGTCACCTGCAAACTGTGGAACTATATGCATTTATCTAGGTATATATATATAAACATTAAAGTGTTTTACTACGGTAAATAGCTCACAGCACTTTGTAAAAAGACAGATTCTATATTATAGATAATATAATAAATATTATTTAAAAATTTAAGTCTAAGGAAGATCCATATTTTGCTTTAGTTATTATTACTCCACTTATGCAATAATTGCATCCCTTAAAGTCATCAAGTAACATTGTATTTGTAGACAGACGGATAGTAAACCGGAATGAAATTTTTCTATTACGTTTATGCTTACTCCGTGTTATCACCAATTTTATTACAAAAGGTAAATTAAAATTATTTTTGTCCATCTATAAATTTACATTAAACTTAGATTCGATTTTAATACCTATATTAATAGGTGTATAGGCCAGATAAATTCAGAACATAACACACTGGATTTCAGTTACTAAAAAATGAAAATTGCGTCGAAAATTGGTTTGGTGCATTTCCACCATGACTATTTCCTTATCTGGGTATTGGTCGCAACTATTAATTGTTGGACGTATCATTTTTTTTCCATAAACATGGTTTCGTCCTTCAATCAAAATTTAAAAAACGGCTTATTGAAGGACTTTACAGTACAAATACCTATCGTAAAAATTGTAGGGAGAATTTTTTCGAAAATCGTGAGAAACCCGATTTTTGCTATCGTATTTCAATCGTCTAATATCACAACATTGTAATAACGTACAATAATATCACAAGTTTTTTTTACATTTTTTCGATTAATTATTTAATTATTAAATTAATTAATGAAAACATCGAAAATTGGACTTCCTACTATTATAGACGAAGTCCTACTCTACAATTTGTATAATAGGTATTTTTACTGTAAGCCACTTGAATGAGCCGTGTTACTTACTTGAAGTACGAAACAGTGTTTTTACGCCATATTTTTGTTCAAAAAGAATGGACACCAAGATTAAAGTGTCAAAATAGTGTCAAAATTCCGACTAGGTGGTACCAGGGTCGCATGAACTCTTTCACCGTTCTTTTCGACGATGTCGGCGGCGGCATAGCTGTACAAAAATATTATATTAAAATACTCGTTCAACGCCCCACAGCATACGTTCCTGGTACTTATATTCGGATCGTTCGTGTATCTGACGCATAAAAGGTACGATTCCTATGACGCGTCAGTTGTCACCTCATTGAGACGTGTAGACGTGTTGGTCAAATTGTAATTTAATTAAAAATTATTATATAATATTATTACCTATACTTTAAAAATATAAATATATTTTTAATAAATAAATTCAAAATGACCCAACTTGAGTTATTTTGTTTCTTCTTGAAGAAATTGAAGAAGAAGAATTTCTCATAGAACAGGGAAATGCAAACGAACATCTCTTATTTACGTCAAGGCCAAAAGAAAGGAAAAGCTGTAGAATTTTGACAAAAATGGCATTTTTCTAATTGTGTAGGAGCAATCGACGGTAAACACGTTTGGGTGTTTTGTCCTAAACGAAAAGTAGGGTAACTCTGTCACTGTATATAACTACAAACATTTTTTTTCCATCGTCTTACTAGCTGTTGCCTGTTGTTGATGCAAATTATAAATTTATTTTTACTGATGTCGAGTCATACGGTAGGAGGGTGATAGTGGTATATTCGACAAGAGTAAAATGAGTAATATAGGAAAGCTGTATAGAAATGGGAATTTATTCCCTCCACCTTGCAAGCTACCAAACTCAAGTATTGTATTGCCACACGTTTTTGTAGGCGACGAGGCGTTTCGCTTACATTCAAATATGTTGAAATCTTTTTCTCGTCCTGTTGCAAGTGCGGACAATCGAAGGGCGATTTTCAATTATTGACTCTCTAGAGCTCGAAGAGTTTCGGAAAATGCTTTTGGTCTACTAAGCCAAGTTTTTCGAATATTTTATACAATAATTGTTTTGAAGCCCGAGATCACCGACAATTTGATTATTGTGGCATGTTGCCTTCACAATTTACTAAGAGACGCTTATCTAGAGAAACAAGGCAATCCGTAT
>WHPZ01565681.1:0-10511 GCA_016617965.1 Macrosiphum rosae
TGAAAAACAAGGTTAATATGATAAAACAATCATCAAATGTAATTTAATTACAGTACTTAAAATTGTGCATTAGTTGGTTTTAAAATTTGATAATACTTTTTTTTTTTCATCGATATATTATGGTGCTATTATTTATAAATACGAATGCGAGTTAATTAATTTAAGTATCACACAATTTCCGGGTATCGATTTTTAAAAACAAATGACGTGTTCTATTGCTTTTTATCGATATACCCTCTGCGCACCGTATAATGTACTCGTATACTGTGTTGTTTCATATTGCGTTACTAACAATATTTACTGTAGATAAAACGTTATAACATATCAATTTGGAGGAATAAAATAAGGAGCGACCGCGGAATTGTTTTTTTTATAAATTTGGTTTTTATACACACAAAGATAATGATATATATATACATAATATAGTGTACGACGACGACGGTCGCGGTGTAGGTATATAAAATACATAGGAATTTCAACTTTATTATAGTATACAACAAGGCAGCGGATAACAACGTAGTACCTACTACCTATATATATAAAAAAAAAAAAAAAAAAAAATAGAAATACCGAATCGACGGGTAAAAAAAAAAAATGATAATACCTAATAATAATAAACGTTGCTGTAAACTAATAATAAGCCGTTTTATGTGGCGATTAGCGTGTGTGTATAGAGGTCAGAAGATGTGTCTCGTGTACACGAATGCACCATGCCCGTCGTCCAATATAATATAATATAATACCATGTAATATTGACGTGTATAACTAATATTTAGATTATAGTTTTTTTTTTTTTTTCTCTATTATTTTTTATACCCTTGAAACACCGCTCAGCGCACACACAATAATATACACCTTATAAATCCACTGCCACGGTGCCCGGCGCGAGGTCACCCGTACGGATAACCGGATTGTTTTAATATCCGAAAATATTAATTTATCACCGAGTCTACATATACCTATATAGAAGTCAATTAGGCATTGGATTGCAGTATTAACGCCATTAACCTCGGATACGAAATCGGTTTTACACAAATTTTTTTTTTTTTTTTTTGTCCGATTCGCGTAGAATCTTCTCTATAAATATGATGATATTATAGGCGGCGCTACGCATTCAAACATACGCGGGCGCTGTACTGCAGTCATTCTACAGATCAAACGTGCAATAAAATTTACATAATCCTATAATAATGATGTTATAACATTAAGTTTATCCGATGCCGATAATATTATAACATGTAATATAAATAATTATGAATAGTATATAATATGATTTTATTATGCATAATGTACATAGTTATGTAAATGCTGAAAAATATTCAGATGATAACACTAATGATTTTGGTTTCTTTGATTAGGTTATTTAAGTATTTTTCACAGAATATTGAAACACGCGTATTTTCTACGAATAATAAAAATAGAGGAAAGTCTTCATATAGGTACGTACCTATAGTTTTCAGTTTTTATTGAAAAATATAAAATTATGGATGCAGTTATAATATATATCTTACTGGAAATAAAAAATAAACTACAACTGTCGAGGAGTATTATACTCTATGTCGAGATTATTTTTCAACTAATCGAACTGTATTTAGTGACTAAATTGTCTAAAGCAGCGATTCCCAAAGTGTGTTCAGCGGTACCATATACAATAAGGGTTACGCCAAATGTATGTGAATATTGAGAAAATTATTTTATATTACACTTGGAAAGTTTTGGAACCGCTGGTCTAAAGTACGATACAGTAAATGGCATAGCTTATAGATTTGTCGATCCTTTTACATAATTTTGTGTTGGTCAAGCTGCAAGAATACGGAATAATTGTTAAAAACTTTAATGGATAGACTAGGTATACATCATATCATGATGTTTACGAATAAAGGTGTACTTGAAAAAAATAATGTAAATGCCCAAAAAACATGTAACGCTAATCAAACCACGAAAAATATTAAGCATGATGAACCCTGCAGACAGATTCTAGGTGTCGTCGACCAACACAATAGGTAATATGCGGTGGTGGTTTAGGCGTCCAGCACTATATACACACGTCACGTGGTGTACAATCTAAAGCAATAACGATATATACACGATCGTATATATGTATAAAATATAACTATAACACGTCTCGTGTCGTCGCGGTAATGGCCAAACGTTTATATACATAATATAGGCACAACACACATGCACACACGTGGTGGTCGTAATTTACTTTGGGCGTACAAGAATAATAATAATAATATTCCATCGGGTTATTTATTTATTATTATTATTATTATTTCACCGCGTTCTTTGAGGACGCGACGTGTGTGCATTGCCCTCGTACGAACACGCAGACGCGTAGGTACCTATAAAATATATAGTAATATTATATAGGACGTATAATATAGGTATATATACGGCAGAGAGCCCGAACAGAGCAGACAGCTTGACGCTACGGCATTCCATTTAATGGTACAATAATATATAGACACACACACACACACACACACACACACACACACACACACACATCTAGTAGGCATATTACATACATATATAATAATATTATATTATAGTTATAGCGAGTTATTATATTATGGGCTGTGTGTCGGTCCGATGGTGGCGTACACGTAACTATATATATACGGACGACGACTTCTCGACCGACACTATGTTATGATATTGTATATACTCGCCCGCACGCGTATACCTACAAAATAGTACTTAGGTGTTGGGTATAAATATATTTATATATAACTATTATTATATTGGCCAATTATGTATATGATTAGTGGTATACTATTGCGTACATTAATAATATTGTCCCTTTTGGTATAGCACGATTCGGTACGTTTGAACGATATTATAATATTATGTGATATATCTACCTGCATGCCTGACCCTTAAAAACATCACGATCGAGCACGAAAATGAGTGCAACGTTGCCGTACTGTTTAATACAATATTTTTTTAATTTTCAAGTATAATTTTTCATATAATTTTTTAATAATTCATATTTTAAAATAAACATGGCAGGAATACAACGATATACGAGGTACACGGATACGGCACCGGGCGATCTGCTGTCGCATTTTGCAGTTTAAGACAGGCTGGTGTCGCGCATTTCGATCATTTAATCGAGTAGTACCTATTCTACTATATAATATAATTATGCATGTTACGCGTATAAAAAGACAAGTCAAATTACAAATGCTATAAGTACATGGGTGCAGATGTGCAGTACCTATACGGTAATAGTCGAGTTCGCGGACGACAAAATGGCCTGCAAAACCGATCGTTATAATATTAGCCCCTTTTTATTAAATTAACAAGCTTTCAACTCTCTCACAATACGGTAGACCTGACCGACTCGCGACTATACGCTCGTACAGCTAAAAATTGAGTCTCCGCGGTATATAGTGATATTAAGATGTTCGTGGAAGTAGGCGTACTAAGTATACACTGTAAAGTGAATAATATAAACAATATGTAAAGGTTCATAGCTCATTATTATAAAATAAAACGAATAACAATAAAAAAAACCTATAATAAACACGATTTCAAAAATTAACATAATCGCGACGCTCGTCAGTAATTTTTTTTAAATAATTTACCACTCATATGATGCAAGATTTTAAAGAAGAAAAATTAGATTCGTGTCGTACGACGTATACCGGTAGGAATAGTTACGTACCTATACCGACTCTTATCGAGTCCGATACGAGTCGCTTGTATATTGCACGTGTAACTTCTTGAACACTCAAAGTTGAAACGATACTTATCGGTACACTCCAATTTCTTTTTTGAAAATCTTGATGGTAAGAAACTGTTATAAGTTTTCTATTTAAGTACGTTTGTATGAAGTATCTACTTAAAAAATAAGTATTTATATTATATTCTCTGGATTACGACACACTGCACGATTGAAAAAATAATGATGATATAGGTAATATTATTATACCATCATAATTCATAATCCTACATCCACAAAGAGAAAAACACTTTGTTCGTGTCTTATCGAATATGACATACTATTATTATAACTCCCAAAGTCCAGCTAATCAGTACTCACACTGAAAAATATATAATATACTAAAAATATTATAAGAATATATGATAAGAATATGCAGATATGGTCATACAATATAATATGTCAGTGTACACGACGTTATGTTAACATAAAATGCTGGTAGCGACAATCGCGACAAAAGAGTCGTTTGATTTCAATATTATTAAAAACAGGTGTATATGGTATAGCTGGTATAATGCGTATTGGAAATTTAAACATAATAGCATTGAAATTTGTATGTAGTATCCTGCCACATACCTAACATATATAAGTACTTATTTATACTTTACGCTTATAATGTACACAGTACACCCATAAAAAAAAAAAGTAAGTATATTCGTATTAATCGTCTTGATAAAAGTATATTCGTATTAATCGTCTTGATAAAAGTATATTATATAAATAAATCATAAAAACAAAACGTTAACGACTTAATTGCGTGTTAAAAATTAATTTTCATAGGTTAACCCGTTGCAGGATATTTAAATATTCCAGAGACCCTCCACGTGGCGAGCTATAGTGTATATTATTATAATTACAGAATAATCGTATATTATATATACGTATATATTGTACAATAATTAATAAATAATAAACAAATACGTTTTTTTCGAATTACACATCATACATTTCAATATTACATGTACCTATATGACAATACAAATTATAATTATACTATGTACGTACCTGTAGTAATTACCAACGTAAATATTTGATTATAAGTAGGTACTTTTTCTACGATTTAATACCCGTTCGGGGTACCTGTTTAGGATATTCATTAGTGAGTTTCGTGCCGTTGTAATTATTATCGTGTGGTAATAATAATTACAGTATTTATTTTATTGATCGTTAATGGTTCGAAATGTCAGCAATGGACGTTGACGCTTAATGATAACTTTAATAAAATGATTTATGGGTAGGTACGCTAATGAGGTAGTTGGTATGATATAATGTCATACCAAACCATACCTTGCAATGTATTATATTATTGTGCCCATATGTTTATATCGCACATATAAGTATAGGTAGGCACCGTACGTCTACGTAATCAAGCCGAGGTGAAGCCAATCGTTACAGAACAGTTTTTTTAATGCGAAAACCCCGTCATTTTAACGGCTAAGTGAATATTTACTAAATAAATAAGAATATCATTTCAATTTTTCATTCTATTGAATTATTCATTTAGAATGATAATATTGTAACTGGAAAATATTGAATGCATGGTGGTTATTTTAATTTAATAGTGTCATTTTCAAATAGGTATACCTAATAGTATACAATCTAAGATAAAAAAAAATAAATAATATTTCTTCCATGTACATACGACACATTTAAATGTTAATTTAATAACACTATTCGTTCGACAAAATAAATTTCGGATACCCATAGCGGTAGACAGATTTTTTTGAAAATTTGCCAAAAATTAAAAATATCAATTTTTCGATTATATAGGTACGCTATATTTTTTATAATAATTTATAGAATTTAACATTAAATGCTACGTTTAAACATTGGACACGTATTGTGTGTAGATAGATACTGACTGTAAATTATATATGCATATAATACAACTATTTATTTAATTCAATTAACGATCCAAGGTTTAATCTCATATTCTCATAGTTACTTTTAGTATTAATACATGCAATGTGCATGCATAATGTGATATGTATTTATTAATTAATTATTGGAATTGAGCTACTATAAAATACAGGTATGAGAAATTTTTTTCAGTCGTTTATTATATTATAGTAATTTTGAATTGGTAATAAGGCGTATAATAAGTAAAAATAAATAAGTTTAGTGGGATCAGAAATTCAGAACGAAAAAAATATTTTAGGTAGGTATAGCAACTAACAAACACGATTAATACTCAATAATATGTTATACACTATTCTTTATCTAAAAATAAATTTTGTACAATTTTAACTATAGTAGTACCTGATGGCTGAGTAAATATAACATAAGAGCTGTATAAATTATGTTTTGTACGTAACACATAATATTATGAATTACTAATTTGTAATAATTACATATATTATGTGAATCGTGTTTGAACAAATTTATATTATAGGTAGGTACACATTTAAAACTATAATAATGAGCGTCGATGCTGAATACCTACTATATATTTTGTGCTCTTGATTAATTTGGCATAAATGTCGAGAACAACCATTTTTTTGGACCGTTAACATCTCTCCTCTATCTACTAACAATTTAACCATCGTAAAAAATAAAAATGTTATTTTATCCATGGCCAAAACACGACGGGAACATCACATGATTAATAAATAGATACTATGATATTGTATATGGTACCTAAATACATATATAGTATAAGTATATACCTTGTACAGTTGTACATATATTATATGTAGTTATACATTATTATAATATATAGATAATTTCCATAACGCACTGCACTCTGCACTTGCATTTGTGCTTTAAAATATTGTATCATATTCAATATTGCATTCATGTATAACTGTATTATATCGGTCGCCGTCGAATTTATATTTAATAATACATTATATAGGTACATAGGTACTATGTTGTATTGATAATAGTGCGGTGTGAGTGTGCGCGTCCGCTTAGACTCAAAACACAATTTGTTTCATCGACTCTGATAAAATAAATGAAACTATATATTATTATGTATACGGTATACCTATTATGTATAATATATTAGAGCTAATCGACTCTCTTGGCCACAGCGGCCCTCGGGGGCCACCAGCAAACGTGTTGAGGCGTTCGGTCGCTTTTGAAAATTGTACCGCCAGCATATAGGTATATATTAAATAATGCGTTTTCAAATAATACTATTAATATGGTTTTGAATATTTTTTTTCAACTTGTGAGATTAAGAAAATTTATTTTATAATTTATATAATTATTATGACGTAATGTACATACAATCATATAGCCGTATTATAGGTAGTTACTGTTTAAAGCCTCCAAACCTAGGACGTATACGATATAATATATCCCCTGAAGTCTATAGTATTATTATTATATTATATTATTAACTCGATGAGTGTACCTATTTAATATTATACAAGTACCTACTAGATCAGGGGTCTCCAAACTATACGGCCCGCGAACAAGTTTTAACCGGACCGTGGTAAACCGCATAGGTAAATATATAGATAAAAAAATTATACAAACAATTTATTTTTATTGTATTATATTTATATTTATTTTTATTTAAGTACCTATATTGTACGGTAAAAAATATTTTATAAAAAAATGTAGAGTAAACATATTTATATAGGTACCTACTATACCTATATTTTCATAAAATTAAAAATTATATGTGTTAATAAACTTTTGGCCCGCTAAGAGCATTTGATTTTTTTTGTGGCCCTTGAATAAAAAAGTTTGGAGGCCTCTGTACTAGATGTTCGTACATGGATATATCAACAGTAAATAAATATAATAATTATATATATATAACTATCTGTAACAATGTGTACCTACATTTAAAAGTTACAATATGAGCGTATTACATATTAGAGGGATTCAGAGATGAATAGTAGAATCTGAATATCTTAATTACCAGGAAATTTGAATACCCAAATCCGAAGTTCAACCAAAGTATCTGGATTATTTGAATAAATTCACTACGTATAAGTAATATAGAACGGGATTCATTTTTAATTTTAGAATTGTATAGAGTAAAATAATTAATTATATTAAAATATTTTGTTATTGTATAATATTATCCTTGTGACGCTAGAATGAATATTATTTTAATTGGTATATTTTGATTCATAATTTGAATTTCCAAAATGTGTGCCTGCAGTATATAATACCTAATCTTAACCCCATACATCTAAATAATCTAAGTCCAACTGTTTGATAACTGTAAGCTAATAACATTATAGTTGATGCTTAAACAACAAAAATAAAATAATTTTACAATAATAGAATTTTATGTTATAATGAGATATAATAAAATATTTTGAAAAATGGATCTCCCGTTCTTATTTAAGATAGACTCTGGAATAATTATATAATAAAAGGGCCACTGGTCTTAGATAATAAATATGATATTATGTAAGTAGCTAAAAATTAGGATTTTAGATTCAAATGTATTATGGATAATAAGTGCGTACAGTACTAAATATTTAAAAAGCCGATATTTATTATGTACTTTTTATTTAATTTCATTTGTTTTTTTTTGTAATAAATTCAAGAAAGAAACATTTTGGAAACCACTTACAATTTAAAAAGTTAATGCATCCAAGTAAAATTCTATTGAATTCCCTCTGAAATAACCTGGGAGGCAACATGATTAAAAAAAAAAACGGTTGAACAAGTTTCTTATGGGAAGTATAGAAGAGGTGCAAAGAATATAATCTCAGTAAATCAGAAATAATTATATTAATAAAAAAATACTGTTGTAACACTAGAATAAATATTTTCGTTTTCTGATTTTTCTCTGGTCAATTCTAGGTAGCAGTTACACCGACAAAACCGTAATACGATTGTAAATTGTATAATTGTATACCATATATACCTAATATACGTGTACAGCTGTACAGTTATGAGTATAGGTAATATACATCGATACTATGCATACATTGTATAGTATAGTATAGACGTATAGTTGTTTTAATATGTCAACTCTGACGCTAAGAGAAATATCAATATAATTAAAAGTTAATTTGTCTCTATACTTTTTGTCATTTTATCCGTTCATGCATACATGTATATAGTTACAGTTAAATTATAATATAGAGTGTATCTTGAAGATATTTAGATCTTACATAATATTATTATTCAAATGAAAATTGTATTGTTAAATTGTTCAATCTAAGATGCACCCCATAATATTATATTAGGTATTTATATTCCTACGTAATTACATTGCAGCACAATATACAGCGTTCCACTTTTTGTGCCTAATCACTTTATACTCCTAATATTATAATATGGCATGGCCTATAATATGGGTACCTAATATATTATGTATACACTGTACAATCGACCGTTTATCAAAACCAATTTCGGTTAATCGTGTATCAGAAGTTATAAACTCTATCGGGTTTTTGGATCCTCCCACTTTATTATTATTTAGATCACGGCTAAAGTTGTTTTATGTCCATTGTCCACACATAATATTTTTCTATACCGAAGAAAAATATTATTATTTATTATGTAACATTTTTTTTTTTTTATAATAAAATGCCTCGTACCTATAGGTACGCATAACGTGTTTTAATTAATAAACACTGTTTAATGCAAATAATATTATAATCGACTATAATAAAAATCAATCATTAATTATTATAGGTTTTTTTATTTTAATAGCATGATAATACAAACAATAGTAACTTGTTGATCTTCATGACATATAATATAATATGTATGTGACTCTACCTAATTACGTACCATATATATACCGTGTAGGTACAATGTGTCTATGTAGGTTTATTGTGTAGGTAAACATTATGTAGGTATACACTATATATGTATACAAATCAGTTGAGTACGTATGGCAAAGACACACAATGTATACACGAGAACATTAATCAAATACTTAACTATGTTGTATTTGGGTACCGAACACGGTGCCTTCAACACAATTGGGTACGTTGTTAACTAATCTGTCCAACAAGCGTGGTGCCAAATAGAGTAGGCACATACGATGCCCGCCATATTATATTGTACTGTTGTCTGTTTGTTTAAATAATTCTATTTTAAACTGTCCGTCAATTACTCATCAACGAACACGTATATTACAGACGGCTGAAGGTACAGACAACAACACAACAATAATATTACAAGTGTATAGGAGTACAAAGCACCGAATGTTTATACACAGAATACAGTAAATAAAGCATTCGTATTCTTGTACACTTTGTGTACAGCGTAATCAATCTGATATAGCGTCGGCCTAAGTCGCACAGGACGTAGGTAACTCCATTTTTTTTTTTGATTTAGGGCTTAAAATTAAGAAAAAAAAATCGCATCGTATGATTAAGTCGTAAATGAAATTTATCATTTTATCCTCCATGATGTAATTGACGGTTAGAAATCATCGTATTTCCGATGTAATGATTTTAAGAATAGCATTGTGATAAATGATGGAGATACGACCTTTGCAAATTAGGGAATTAGGCCGATGAAACGTTTTTTTCCTCTTCTGAAAAATTTGTGATTTTGGACATACGCTTTTTGCGACTTAGGCCATTGATAGCTGGTAAGCGGTAACCTATGCCAGCACGTCGTAGGTTATTTTCGAGTGGACATTCACTTCGGGAAAATTGTAGACGACTTTTCATTAAATCGATAAACATATTCGCAACATTGTGAAACTTTTTCTTGATCTATACATATAAATAATATTATTATCCATTACTATGCCGTGCAACTTTAAAACTGAATATTTTCAGAAAATTAAACTGTGTTTAGCCTTTTAGTTACATGTTATATTTATTTATAATTAAATTGTAATATT
>WHPZ01565690.1:0-20407 GCA_016617965.1 Macrosiphum rosae
TGTGTGCTGCGTAGAATATATTTTTAACAAATAGACTTATACCTATCTACTTACCTGTCGTGCTGTGGACTAATAAAATTTGTTTATCAATATTCCCCGCACGGTAAATTATTATGCTACGGCATTGGCTTGGCGATAAAACAACATATTATTTATTTCTTTTTCATTATTTTCTTTTCGCGTGCCGGTGGGTGCAGCGGAGTACAATATCGAAACACGCAATCCTTAACTTTTTTATCGCGTGGAATTATAAAATTGTCACAGAATTAAAATTATTGCATCTTATAATATTAAACTAATCGTTATATTATGCGGTCTATCGGCACACGGAATGCCTATTTACTGCAATATACACTGCACATATTATTACCACGATAATATACATCAGTGCGCCGCACATACCGAAAACACCGTACAACACGTCATATAGCTATAATGTATATAAACACCATAATAATACAGTGCCCGCGTAGATATATATCGGTGTGAAATCAGGAGCCCTCCAGAAGTGGATTTTACTGTGTATGGATTATAAGAACGTGTCATTTTTATTTGTTGCGATCGTCACTATAATAGTATAATATATATCGCGGAAAAGCTGTTAGAGGTCTGATAGGGCGTGTCAGCCACAGAGTATAAAGTGTCAGTACTAGTCTCATCGTCCGGCGAACCTGTACCTACACTTATTTGTTCAGAACTATCGTATAATATATTATATTATATTATACGCGACGGTGTTGAGTAGTGACTTTATACATCCAGTCTCCGGAGTATTAGGTTTATTTTACAATATGGTATGTATACCAATCTAATTTGTGAAAAACAGCGACGATAAAAAGAAATAAGGTTATACTGTTGACTCAGAAGTCTGCAATACTAGATACTATATGTTGACTTATAACTGCAGTTATAAGTTATAACTTGTATGCATCTTGATTTATTTAAAGTTTTTCAATATAAATAAGGGAAAGTAAACATTGAAATACATAAAAAATATTATAATAATTGGCAAAAAAAAAAAATTCTATGCACCATCGTTACAGGTATTACAACTAAATAATAATATGGAATATACATATTTTTATCTCAAAAATATAATATAATATTAATGTTTTTGAAATTTTTTTTTTATATAATTTGTATTTATGCATTACAAACATTCAAAAAAAAATTCATATTTTACTTATTTTTAAGTGTTTTTAATTTTTTTGAATGACAGCAGTACAAATTTAACATTTATACAAGTACCTATATATATTTTTTACAATAATCGTATTTCGAGCGAATTAATTTGATATAGTATTAACTATTAAGAGTTTAGATTGGCCGAACCAACAAAACTAGATTCCCTAGCTTGTGCCATTCCACTTTGCAGCTCATATACTGGACTAAAAATACTTATAAGTTATAACTTATTAAATAGGTAAATATTATTATTAAATTCGATTTGTATGCATCAAAATTCTCGAAAAATAATTTCATTTAAAATATGAAATAAAAAATGTATATTGTGTATAAAAAAGTGAAAACCCTAAAATAAATTATATCAATAATAACATTAGAAAAAATAAAATTTTTTTAATAATTGTGTGTAATGAATTAAAATTAAGTGAAAAAAATATTTTCAAAACATGTAATACTTTTCCATAAAATGAGTAAATACTATTAAAATTATCATCATGTATTATAGTATAATACCTAACCTAACCTAAATATTAAGAAGAAATTCGAGCAACGACAGTCTACGTTATCAGTATAATTATTATACTGATAACGTAGACTGTCGTTGCTCGCATTTCTTCTTAATATTTAGGTTTACCTACATTTGCGTTTACTGTCAGTTTAACCACTACATATACTTTCAAAGATAACTAAAAAAATATGTATACTATTTATACGCGCCAATACAATTATTTAGGTTTATAATAAATTCATTTCAATGGTTATAATGTATATTGGGTATCGGTCTCGTTTACAAAACGAAAACTTAAACATCAAACAGAATAAAATAAATAATTAGCTGGTATTTTTGGGTTTCGACACGGAGTATAACGTATTATCAATATTTAATGTGTTACAGGTAGCTTAAGATTCTGACTATAAAGTCAACCGACAATAAATTCAGTTGTTAAATATTATATACGAAAGCTGGAGAGGTCATAAATCCGAAGAGAAAAAAAAGTTTGCTACAGGGTAATAAGTCCACAACAGCTGACGTTAAGGTACCTAAAAACCGTAAATTGAAATGGCATCATTCTTTTATATCAGTTACAATAGAATGACGCATGCAGATTGCAAAGTATTGTATATAATCTGTTGAAATTGGTAATAACTATTGTGCGTAATTCGGGCTGGAGTATAGAGGACATATATATAGAGGTCGAAGAGAAAATTGTCTTTATTATTAAAGACAATGGTTTATTCCGATTTTCGTTTACAATAATTTATCCACACAAATAATTTACTATCGACTCGTGTTTGTCACCCTTAAACGTTCTGCGAGTTATGCATCATTTATGGCCAGGAACATTTCAACGGTCGGTACAGCTTGAATTATTTATAATATCAGCCGGGTCATCTATAATATAATGCACTGCGATGGTCGCCGTGGTCACTGGCAAAGCTTGTAAGGGACTTTGCCGAAACATAATTGAATACAACAATAACGTATATGGATGTATATTATATTATTAATTATAATCCTCTTCAGTTCGAATAAACATGCTAACAGTTATAATATATTTGAAGGATTAAGGAGTATGAGTATTGAAATGTATTTTGTGCTGTATGCAGGTTTACTTCGATTGCTCCACGCATACTGTGCAATTAATGTTAGATTACGATTTACACGATTTCAATATAAATATCAACAGACAATAGAATATAGACATAATAAATGTTATGTCTTACTATTTAATTGGAAATATCTCGTGTACCGCGGGTATGATGATGACGGTGTGTTTGAAAATTAATTGAAACCTTAATTTCGTATTTTGCAGAACCAAAACGGAAACTGAAACCTTAGTTGAATCGATAACTGTAGAAAGGGGATGAGTCCACTTTTTATCACTTTTCAGGAGAGACAAAAACCGAAATATTGAATGAAATTTTAGGTATAATTCATGCATGGACAATATGGACATGTATGTAGGTACCCTTTCTGTTGTAAACTGTTATATCCGAGCGCTATTTTCAGATGTTCGGCCAGTCGGTTTTGACCCCTTTCTGCAATAAACGATGTATTTACGTGTGCTAAGTGCAACATTTGTCCCCTTTTGCACTTAGCCATTCTGTAAACCAAAATCTATAAAATAGTTAAGGTCACTAGTCCCTGACTTGAGGTCTTGATTATAACTCCACCAAGCTGATTTAATATTAAAATATTATGTATCAAAACTATAGTTCTGTATTGACTGTATTGTTGAATTTACTTTATAATAAAAAAAAATATATATATTGAACAGGTCATAGCTGCCATACCCTTATGATTACTGATCAGCATGATAATTATTATTTATTGTAATACAATGTCGTTATTAGATATTAGATATACATTTGAGACCACTAGTATAATATTTAGTGTTTGAAAAATTCATGAAATTTAAAAAAATGAAATATTTCAGTATTTTAATAAATTTTGTTTTATTTTTAAATAAGTTTTATATTTACATGTAACTGTCATAAATTACCTTCATAACTGTATGGTACCTGTATGTATACCTAACTTTTGGTATTTTACATTTAAATGTTTTAATGTTTAAATGATACAAGTAGGTATACAATATTATATATGTATATTGTTACCTACTGAATTCTGACATGAGAATTTAGAACACTGAACATTGTGTTAAAAAAAAAAATAAATTGTGTTTTTATTTGTGTTAAAAAAAATTTCAATGTTTCACGTTCTTGTGAAATATTTCATACTCCAAACACTAATAATATTAACTATTACTTAAATTATTAGGTAGGTACATAGTTTTAGAAGGTTATAAATTATATATTCGATATCTTAATAAAAATATCTGTGCCTAGTTAAATTAGTATTTTTAGTATATTTAAATGTAATATAAATATAAATCATGGTTATCTACATATATATTATATAAGTAATTCATCAAGCATGCTCGTCTCCGTTTTTTCCATCAATAATATATTAAGTTAAATTATGATTTTTAGAATTTTTAAATACACTGTCCTAAAGACTATATTTTTAAATTATTAATATTTTTTGTACTACATGGAGTATCCTGAACCAAACTTCTGTTTTTTATATGAGAGCCCCATTTTTAACTGTACTTAACCTATTTAGTGAATCATTTTTATTAAAAATGTTGATGAACTTAATTCAAAATAATCAAATGAGTAGTTTGTCAGTTATTCAAATGTGTAATCTAAGGATTATAGCCTATAGGTAGTTCATAAAAATGTTTACTCCAAAATATAAAATATACTTAATATTGAATTTAAAATTTATTTTACCCTGTCCATTTTGACAAAATATAAATGTCGATATATTATTATTAATTAAAAAAACTCGAATAACCATAGCACGGAATAGCCTCCATATTTTCCGAACCCATTATTCTTTGAGTTATCATTTGAAAAAAAAAGAAGTTAGTATTTCCATATGATACTCCTTCAGTAGAACAAATAATATTCCAAGAATTTTAAAATATGCACTATTTGAAAGTTCTGAGAATCAGATTTTGAATAACTGAATTAATGTAGTCAAAAAGGGGGTGAGCATACTTGCCACTTGGTATGCACTCTGTATAATTATATAGAGTTATAGAACATAGCCATAATTTAGAATATATACAACCAAATATCAAAAAGTGAAAATAGTTGACATTAATTTATGTTGTTACTGTTGTTTGATAACAAAATAAACTGTAAGTAGGTATATAATATTAGAGAGAAAATTGGTATTCAGTGAAAAGTTTTATAGTTTTACGAATAGATACACGTTGTTTTCTACTTTCTGCAATGTTGGTTAAACCTACCATGAAAATAGTTATTTTAGGTTTCAGTAAAAGTGTTTTCTAATTGTTTTCTTTATTAATTATTATATCAAAAAGAAAAACTTATACACAGTAATGAACCCTCTTCATTAGAAAAAATTACATCACTATTAAAGTAGGTAGCAGGCGAAATATCTTTATGAACTCACGTTTTATATCAAAAGGAAAACTTTTTAAAATGTAAATTATACAAACCAAATATTACACAGTAAATTAAACACGACCGCAGTATACCAAATATAATGGAATAAAGATAAACGCACCTAAGCATAATATAACTGAACAGATATTATACGAGAAATCGCGTATTACATAAGTAATTTATGATCATATTAGGTACGTCATGGTTGTACCTATCCCTGCTTAATGCAAATGTGATGGGCGACGAACTGCGACAATATTATATTTTAAAAACGGCGACAGAAATATACTTAGCCGATCGAATTACTGTGCGACAATAGTGGCGTAGAAAACGACACACGGTGCACCGGAACACTGGACGAATCGGAAACGGAAAATAATATAATATTGTCGGACGCATTGTACCTTATATAATATTATATTGTGGTTTATCGTATATGTATGTAATACCACGCAGAGGAGGAATTCCAATTAGGTCTGAGTATCACAAGCCGGTCGAGTGACGGGCCACGTCCATAACGGGGTGTGGAATGTGGGAGTGTGTGGGGGGAGGGACAGGGAAATAAATGTAAAAGTCGCGAAGCTGCGAGAATGCAGAATTCAGTGGACGATGCGTGCGATGTGTCGGAATCGGATGGAATTAAGAAAGCGCGTGCTCGCAAAAAGTATTAAAGTGAGTCCATATATATATATATATACATAGGTCTGTCAGCCGTATAATATTATAATGTACGAACACTGTTGTACGGGCCGGATGAAAGAGAAATGCGCTTAGTGCGTTATGGGAAGTCTGCGGGGAGTGCGAGTACGCCGAGCATGTGAGTGGGTAGCGGCGGCAAAACTTTTACCCTCCCGGCGGACGGGAAGAGTCAGGAGACAAATTAGATCTGCAGAAAAGTGTCCGCCGACGAGAGGTCGAGCGTATAATAAAAGGATATATTGTTATAGCGCAGAGGTGTGAGAAGAATGTGTGAGATAGGCCAGTGCGAATGAAAAAAAAAAAAAAAATTAGAGTGGTCGTGGGCCACGTAATCTCATTTGCGACATGCATTATACGTTTATTGTAAGGGAAAATAAAATATATATATATATATATATATATATTAGTGTTGATTTTTCGACCGATTTGTGAAGACATTATTATGTCGAACGAGTTCAAACACTGCGATTGAACGTTATCAATCTAATTATAATGAAAATTATATTGTGAGACGAACCTATAGTATAATGCCGTGCTTGCAGGGTGTACTGAACTATAGCCTAAAGAAATAAAAGTAAGTTGTTGTGACGTATTAATACTATAATATGGTTAAGTTAATATTATAATATAAAACAAACATAATATCATGATACACACAGATTATATTGAAATTTGTTTTTATTTGACATTATATTTTTATATTTTCACCTACGTAATGCTTAAAAACGTGTGATTGATTATACTATGGTTAAATACATGTATTAAAATACGACATATTATATTATATACATTTGTATTGCATCTCACGTATAAATTATATTTCGCTCTATTTTAGTGATAGTTGAACGCTGTACTATAAAACGATGTTTCGATATTAGGAATGTTTAAAATTTAAATTAATTGTAACTAAACTCATCATTAACGTGAGATAATAATTTTTGTAATGTAATGAAATTCAAGGGAAAAGAATATATTAAACTTACGTGTATCAAAGTTAAAAACATCCAGTAATATTCACAAATATTCTATACACTAATATAATTATATTAAAAGTAAAATCAATAAAGTTCACAATACACAATATACGGTATGTCTACGATAACTTGGAAAACAACTATACGTCATCGTGGAGTTATTCAATTTAAAAATGGATTTTTTTGTTCGTCATGAATCATGATAATAAAGATAGTTATTATATTTATGAAATTGTTTTAGATTCTGAGCTGAGTGATTGGTTTTACAAAGAAGTGTGTTTTTATTTTAGATTTACAGTGGAACGATGAATGTATTGATTTTACAATGATGTGTTTTTTTTTAAAAATTTTTTTTGTATCTGTGTACACGATAAGTAGTCGAAATAATGCTTCGATTTTTAACTTCAATATCTTGTTCGATTGGAAAGTGAATATTGTTGGTGCATGCGGGAGGTCAAAATTTAAACTTCTCAGTAATTTCCAAAAACGCGAAGAAAAACAAAAGAAAAATTAAGGAAAAACGGGAATTTTTAAGCAAAATCGATTTTTCTTGAAATCGACTTTAGTTTTTGGTGTAACTTTAAAACAAATGACCATAGATACATGCAATTTTCACTGGTTGTTCATATTTCCATTTATATGCATGATAAAATTTTCAAAATATTTTGATTTATTTTGAACTGTTTAGGGACATTTTCAGTTTCCAATTTTATTAGCTTTTTTTTCTATGAATGTCAATAAAACTTTATTTGTTGAGTAAAAATACTTGAAAATTTAATACAAGGCTCCTATTGTATTGTAACAATGACATTTGAAAAATATTAAAAATGCATAGTCACAGTTTTTTTTTACAAGCATTTAAAGATCGAATTTTGACAAAATTTATAAAATTTAAAATTGAATAATTATTTTGTAGTTAAAAATGTATAAAATGTTCAACTTTTATATATAAGGATTGAAAATTTAAAACAAGATTCCACGTAAGTAGTTTATTCTGTTAAAAATCTAAGAAATACATAAGCACAGTTTATTTTTATAGTAATTTTAAGTTCAAATTTGGACGAAATTACATATTAAAAAAACCTAGAATAACTATTTTAGTTATTTTGTTGTGATTGTATAATATTATTCGTGGGTACTTAAAACTTCTAAAGTATAATATTATAATATATCCATGATAGTATCATGGTTTGTTGTTGATGTATAACAAGTTATAATAGTACCTAATGGCTATCGTGATATGATTAATTTGGAATTTATTATAGGTCAATTTTTTTTTAATACCATAGATATGTATATAATATGTCTTAAACCTAGACTGACATACCGTCTTCGCTCAGAATCGTTTTTCTTATACAATGATATTGTATCATAATTGAATTTAAATTTAATAGCATCCATTATACAGTGACCCACTTGTAACCTACTGTACAGCAGAACGACATCCACTTGCCCACCTTTTTTTATTTGTGTCTGTGTCTTGATGGGAAAGTAAATCTAGGTGGTGTATTGAAAAGGTCAAAAATTACAATTTTCAATAGTTTTAAAAAGCGTAGGGAAAAAAATCCATATGGAATGTGGGGTGATTCAATATACATATACATTTGAATTTGGCATATATATATATATACGCACTCCTTTTACACACCGTTCGCGACATATGCAACACATAAAATATAATATTCAACACCTCTCCCATCAGACGTTTAGTAAAAACAACACAACCAATTATGAGCGGCTCCAGACGACACCGTTGTAACTCATATAATATCGTAAGACCCCTTCAAAAACCCTACGATCAAGACTTCGGGTAAAAACGACACAATGAATTACCAACGGTACCTTTGTCCTTTGGCATACCACACAAAATAAAATCATAAACACATCAATAATCTAACTTTAAGTACTAATCGATGCATATCAAAAGAACGGATTACACAAAAGTCACTCTTTATTAGGATTATACAGAAACGACTTTTTGAGCTATCTTTTTACAAGTGGATTCGATGCACAACGTCCACGTCTCCTTCAAAAGAAGCCTCAAGACAGGGCTGGCGCTAAGTTTTGCGATTCCCTGAGCAAAACTTATTTAACCAATAAGCATATATACTCACCTATATAGCGCATAGGACATTAATTAAAGGTGAAAAATCATCAAAATGTGGGTCCCAAATAAAACAATTTTATATTATTAAAGGCTTAAGACCTCCCAAAATTTTGACCCTAGTTACACCTAGTTTCTTATTGTAATTATTGAAATAAAAATACATTAGCAAATATTAATGTTTTTAACTTTTTAATGATTACTTTAAAACGTATTACACTTATTGACTTACAAACATACAAATAACTTACAAATATACCAATTTATACAAAGGTACAAAGGTTCTGTAATTTTATCTATTAAATTTAATATAAACTAATACGTCTAAACAATACAAAAAAATAAATTAATATTGAATATTTAAAATGTCTTCATTGATTTTTTGGTCGCAGATAACTCTATACATTCTTTAAAATTCAATGTATTTGCTTGTTTCGTTTTTTATTGCAATCGTTTTTTAAAACATTGTGTTTCTTGGGTAATTTTTGATTATTTTGAGCTTTGAGAAACTCCTTTCTGCCGACGCTGAGGTGATTGGTATGGTTAACAAAATTCGGAATGAAATTACTATGTTAGGAAAAGCTGTAAAATCACCAGGCATTGTTTTAAAAACTGAGTGATTCTTAGGAGTAGAATCTTCTTTCATTGTATGTCGACAAACTACTAACTCTCCATACAATTCATAAGCAACTGTATCATATCAGTTTAAGTCACTTAAACATTTTTGCAAATCTAAACAATTCTTCATAAGGTCGTCATAAGTTATTTTTTGGAGTTTACCAGTATTGTATAAAAAACTGGAATTGTTGTTATAAATATGAAATTGATTAAATGACAATATAGCTCCATCGGAAATTACATTAAAATAAAATGTTCGGAAATTGTTTCCCGGATCATCATTTACTTCATCAGAATTTTCAAAATCAAATTGTTTTTTTGTCCTTCTGAAATGCTTCTTTTTAAATGTCTTATCATCAGTATTCATGACATCTGCTATTTCATTAGCTTAATTTTTGAAGATTCAAAGCCACCACTCTTTCTAAATGATTTAAAAAATTCTAAATGACCATACCACGATGGGTACGTTAAATAATTGTATAATAATATATAGTTAGACGCGGTGACGACTGACAATTTGACAGCCGCTCGCGATATCGGCTAATGACTAATTAAATTTAATACTGAGATAAACTTTCTAGGAATCCGGGTTTGCCATACCTTATGTCGACGTTGTTTCATACCTACATATTTAATATACCTAATATAATATTGTTATTTTGTTTTATTACCAGATTTCCATATAAAATATTTATCTATGGAAATTTTGAGCGCGAGGCCGTGGACAAATGCCCCTCTTAGCTCCCCCCCTCCTAACGCCAGCCCTATCACAAGATACATCGTCCACGCCAGTATGCACTTCGACAATATTTTTGCCATTTAAAGTTCATGTATGTATGTATATTAAGTTATTCCAGCATTGGGTATGACTATCCAATTAATTATCTCGTATTACCGAACAAAACTCACTTTGTTAATATTGTTCATTCACCCATCTATTTATCTTTTAAAATATAACGTTCTGTGACTATCGTCGTATTATAGAATAGTTATAGCAGTATTATTATGTAGTTATATCATTATCATTAGATCGTAACCATAATTATCTAATTAGAATATAAGTAGGTACAATAATAAGTGCTCATTTACTTAAATTACATTCGGTTAGTCATCGACTATGTACGAATGCTACGAATGTAGGGTTTTTTAACAGCTTACGATAATAGTCATACCTATCAAAAATCATAGCAAACAAATTCATGTCATTTCTGATCGAATCATTTAACATTATATTATTATATCAATAATACTTGACAATGCATGTACAATGCTTCGTATAATATGTTTTGAACTTATTTCCATTAAGGGGTCATTTTTAAGACATGTGTTTTCTCACTAATTTCCTAACTAAATAATAATTAAAAATAACATTATGAAAATAATATTTTGTTAGTTTTTATGAGCATTGTTTAGAATTCATTTTTAATAATAGTATTTTGTTCCCTTTGTTTTTATTAGATCATCAGAATAAAATAAAATATGAAGATAAAAATACGAGGAAAAAATCGTAAGTCTAACTAGAAATGAGTTGTACCTATTGTTTGTCAACTTATTAAAAATGTTTTTAACTATCTAATAAAATAGTGTAGTTTAAAATGTTTAAAATTAAAATTAAAAAGATATTCTCAAGATATTTACTCATATAATTTTCTTACATAATGATAAAATGTTTGAGCGTTAGCTTACACATATTTGTAGATAGATATTATTGTAGACGAAGAACAAAATATGGAACATAGACGTCGATAATACAACATCTATACAAGACAATAATAAGAGACGGTATAATAAGATTCACAAATAAAAATGTCACTATGAAATAAATTATATGGCTAAAATAGGCTTCTCTATTGGCCAGATACATTGTGAAGTGAGTTTGAGTGGTGTACAACCCCAGCCGTATGGTTGTGAAAAAAAAATTAATATTATTTCCGAGAAAAGTAATATTTAGTTTACTTTTTAAAATATTAATTTGTTTAAAACCCTAGGTAATCAGCAACGCAACCGTTAATAACTTAAATGAGAAGTGATAATTAATAGACAAAAACTTCTCTATATTATGTAGTTGAAAAGTTAGGACAAGGAACTCATTGACATTGGAATAGTAATTCGAATAGACGGATGAGGGTCATATCGAATATGAACTAAGCATGTCTATAGAATGTGTAAAATTAAAATCCAATGCACTCTCTTTAATTGATATTTTATTAAAGTTACATTTCCCAATATGTTATATTCAAAACACGAGTGCGGAGTAGCTATATCATTCTAAAAAAGAACATACAGTAACGACATGTTAAAAAATATACAATGATTATAATTTATAAGTCCCATTACTTCCACATTTTGTTTTAAAAAAATGTAGGAAAATGTAGGTTTATATATATTTGTTGATGGTTTTTCTTTATCATGATACAAGTATAAGTACTAGTGGAAATTGAAATAGTAAAAAGTTTACAACAGACGATGGAAACATTTTATAAATATCACCGCGAAGTGAGAAAATCTAAAGTAAAACTAATTTTGAAATTGATAACATCAGTGCGGAGATAACACACATATAATCATAAATTTAAAGTTGGTATCAATGTTTACTGTATACTATTATTATTGTTATACCTAAAAGATTTTAGCAATTTCAAATTTTAAAAAAAGCGGATGTCGCTCCTCTATAGGAACAGTAGGTTACAAGTGGGTCAATGTATAATGGATTGTATTAAACTTGAATTCAATGATATAATATCATTGTATAAGAAAAATGATTCTGAGCGGAGACGGTTTGTCAGTCTGGATATTTTGTATTGTTGTTATTTATTATAGCCTGCAAGTTAAATTGATATTATAATAAAATTATTTTTTATTCGTTTCTATGGTGATGAACAAAGCGTTAGAAATTAAAATCTTTTTTTTACCGGTTTTTCGTAATGTATTGGTGATTTTCCTGTGGCATTAAATCACTATTGAGAAAATTGAAAAATTACTTTTCTTAAGTACCTAGGTGCCATCTAGATCCAATTTGCTAAAAGATAAGATACTATATGTTGAAATCAAAGCAATACTTATGGTAGACATTTTGTATACAGGATAAAAAAAAAAATAAACACCATTGTAAAACCACTAGCTTCCTCGCTCCGCTCAGAATCTAAAGCGTGTACTACACACTATTGTAGAATTTATTTTCTTCAAAAGTGACCTAATAATGACTTTTAGAAAAAAAACTATTAAATAATATTAAAATGGCGTCATTATTCTAAAAATGTCAAAGTCGTAACATGTTTAATGTACAATTTTTTGAAATGTGACGACTCTACACTTACCCATCAAAATATATGACAACATAAAATAGGTGGGTATACATATTTAAACGAGTATATATTTCTTCTTGTCATATTATTCGCCCATGGTGATATTATACACGAGCAAGATCAGTACCAGACACTGATTCTCTTCATGTAATTCAATGTAGTATAATTGACGTAATATTTTCGCAAAATAATCAAGTTGTTGCCATCACGGGGATTGTTATTCATTTTTTTATTTAGTGGAGGCACCTGGTATAAACTAGAAAGTTCAAAGGGCAGGTTAGGTAGTTATCGATTAAAACAAAAACAAAAACTAATTTAATATTTTATACCTACGACTAAAATTACTTTTAAATCGCTGTCTACTATTCGGCAATACTTATAGGAAACATACCACCAACAAATGTAGTACTAGGTTAGTAGTTTATTAGGCGTATAAAAAAATATGTATTAAGCTAACGCGAGAACGCTATTGACCAGGCGATGCACATTTATGACTACCTATCAAGAGATAACAATACCGAAGTTACCAAAAAAATGAGTAACTGCGTAACGACGAAGAGTCCTGTGGAAACGTCGCTGTGCACTGATACCCCACTGCACTGGTGTTAATTATCACGAAATTATAATATTATACGTTATGTAGATTGTAGTAGACGCGCACTATAATGTCATTAAATATTATTATTATTATCATCATATCTTTACGGGTCTACGATGTTTACATAATATATTATTATTATTATTATTATTATGGTAATTTAGAAATATAATAAAACGCGTGGCCGAGTGTGACTCTAATAATATAGTCAAAGGACGGGCAAGCAAGACGTATCGCGCCGCTCAGCTGCTGCTGCTGCTGCCTCCACGCGTGTGGGTCCTCTCGTACGAGAATTTATTAACAAAGCGGTGCCGACGACACGCGGTATGACATCGGACGAGCGGCGTTTAATTATACGGAAGACCACCCNACGGATTGTATTAATAATAACGTGTATGCCGGTTGTACCGTATATTTCGTACGCTATACACCGCGGTCGCGGTGTCCGACAAACCGCAAATTCCGAGGGCGAAACGATTTCGCGGCCGGGCTCGTGCGCACTCGTGGGGTTAAATCATCGGTAATAGTACTGCGGCGAGAGGTTTACAAAAAGCGTGTTGCGCTTTATATTAAATATCATATTATTCATAACCACTTATAGTACACAATACGAGTATAATATACGTACTGTATATATGACAATACGATTATCGTCAGCGCTTGAGGGCCGGTGGTGGATCTGTCGCGGTGAAAGGGTGCAGTCCATTAGCACTTACATCGCCGAGTTGATTTCGTGTTTTTTTTTTTATTGACACTGGCACTATAATTTCACTCGTATAAACGTGAAAAATACTTATATTTGACTTTGAGTCAAATCGCACATCAATATAGTTGAATCGATGACTTTTACTATAATTTATTATTTCGTTGACACTGCGGCACCTGACAGATTTGCCAATCAGAAGTCATATCATATTAAATATATTTTATAATTTGTAAAATTTATGTTGTGAATCGAAAATGGTTCTATATACCGGTAAAGAATAATACAATATCCCTATTTGAAAGTTGAAAAAAAATGTATAGAACGGTTTGAGTGGGACTGACTTTAAGATGATTGAAATATTTTCCATTGGGTACTTAATTATTTTACATCAGGTAGAATAGCCACGTTTTACGGATGTGTGTATTCAAATGTATTCTTAGGCAGGCGACACACTGGGGAAATTTGTTTCGTGAAATATGTTTTATACAATTAATCACATGAAACATATTTTATGGTCAATACACATAGAACAAATTTTTTTCATGAATATTTTTACACCTATCTACCGTTTAGTTCGTACACCTCATTTTAGTCGGTCTAAAAATGTCGTCCGATGATGACATTATTGTTCTGCGGTGGTTAAATCGAAAGAAGAAGACGATTAAAAAAAAGACGATACTGGGTGCATCCTGCCAACCAAATAAATCTAAAACATAGTGCTACTATTGTTTCAAACATCCGGACAAATTTAAATCATTCTATAGAATGAATCTCACAAATTTTCATGTACTTTCAAAGTATTTCCTAATATTTGTACACCTACTTCCGTTTGTGGTTTACCCCCCAAAAATAATTATAAATTATAATATTTGTACATAAATAATTACGTCGTGAACTGCGAGGGAGTTGATTACCTAGTGAAATGACGAAACAATTACATATGAAACTTGTTTACAAAATATTTTTGAGATAACATTTCGGAAACACCAGTGTGTGTTGCTCCATTTAAATACACGCGTTTTTAAGTAACGAAATAACATTCCTGTTTCGTGAAACAAATTTCTCATGTGTGTTACCGGTCTAAATATATAATTTTTAGTTGCAGAAATAATATTTTGTCTTATTTTTGTACTATTCTAATCGTGTGTGTACGATATTGGTTTTTGTGACTCATGTAAAAACACTGTGAATATGCTTTTTATGTAACCAATTTATTTTGTCCCTACATTTACAAGAATTGTTTAAAAATATATATTCTTTTGGAATAAAAACGTTCCATTTATATGTTGTAAAAAAATAATAAAAAACAAAGAACCCATACATTGTTTTTTTATCAAACCTATAACAATGGTACAAGGAAAGCGATCTATCAAAAGTTGAGTTCAAACCTTTCGATTCTGATCCCGAACATGCTCATGTATAATATTATCCGTCGATAAAAATAATATTATATACCCTACACGTTATCGTTTCGGTTCTGCTACTGCATACCATGATATGTATATCTGAGGACTGTCTATCACGTGTACACGTATATAATCAGTAGGTACCAAAAATAAATAGACATTTCCCCCTCAATCAATATTTTTATTTTTCATAAATATAATATATATGTATATATATAGTATAAAACGTACCTTTAAATACGGCGATATTCAAATATAGGTCGAATGGTGGGGGGTTCAAGACCCGAGACCTCTCTTCGTCCGGCAGAATTATATATTATAACTGCGTCATTTCGGTGTATTCGTAAACGAAATGGATTCACGACATCGATCCATCCAGTTGTAGAACACAACAGTCCAGAAATCCAGTAACCAATCCAGAGGGGAGTGTACCTATACTGCAGATGACGGCGAGACGTAAAATAATAATATTGTATTAATATTGTAAAGATTGCGAACAAATGGACAATTATTCGTGTGGGTATAATAATACCGGCGGTCGTCTCTATGTGAAACCATAAAAGCGTCCATTTGAAACACAACGCTATAATATTATTGTTATACATTTATGCGTAATTATTATTATTACAATCGCGTGTTCTAGTTTATCTTTGATGTCGGCGTCACGCTCGTGCATAATTCGCCTTTACCGTCTGAGAAAATATCACAGTCTGAGTCGTTTGAACGGGTGTAATTAAAAATGCGACGGCGCTGTGATTTTGTCTGCGTCCCACACGCGTCTCGCAGGACAATGCAATACTAATATAATACTACCACCTAGTACGTTGTAAAATATAGTATATAATATATATATATGTATAGTCAATGGTAATTGCTAATTACCTAGGTATATTATGTTATTATTTCCGCCTCGCCACGTGATCCTGACGTTCTTCTATAGCCGAGGAAATCTGGTATTTGACGTCACTGACCCGAGCAAGACACGTCGCTGTTCACTCCTTACCGAGCACCTATCAGAGTGTACAATATGTATACTATTATAATGATATACCTATGTCCTGTACTATATAACCTGCCAGTGTAAGACGATTACCGAATGAGCATTATAATAAAAAAGTGTATTTATCGGAGCTCGGTTATATTCACTATTCACTAAAATAATAGCAAACGCCATATACATGCGATAAACTAGTATTTTTTTTTATTATTTTGTTATAAAATAGCTTTATTAGTTTTGATATCATAGCAGCGGCTCTGGTGAAAGTGTATTAATGATCTGAAATATGTGTCATTCCCTAGCTCCTCTTCAAAATAGTAATCATTCATAACAATGAAGTTCTCAATTTTTATCACAATTCATTCAACTTAGAAATTAAATTTCTAGTGTTTCATCTCATATACCAAATACTTTGAAACTATAACACATTACTGTATTATAGTTATGAGAACTATGAACTGTATAATTATATTATATATTAGACTGTAGTCGCCTTGTTCAAAATTTGAAAATGTACCGTCGTTCACAATAAAAAAGAAGTCGCCTCAACTCGGGTAGTTGGCACGTCAATTGAATTCCCACGAAATATTTCCAAAATTTCATTTTAATTCGTTCATCGAAAATAACTTGGAAATTGGGATATTGTTATTAAAACTTCGAAAGCCATCTACACGTCTATGTACCCAGATTGCCTATATGCCCCGCCGGTTCACCGATCTGTAAACAATAATAATAATACGGGCGATAACAACACAATTTTATTTTATAAGCCTCACGCCCTCACACTATGGTTGCTCATTGAACACTCTAATCAAATTTTGGAAATTTCTATTGATATATTTGTAATAGACTTTTGAAAAAGTCTATTAATTAAAAATGACTTATTTCTTAATTTTTGACTAGTCGTCGTCTCACTCGCCTCTTTATTTCAATGTCCAACCTAAATAGAGGTTGGAGGTACGAAGCTTAAAATACTTCTAGAGTCCCAAAGAATATGTGTGAAAAGTTTGGTGCCAATGGATTCAGTAGTTTCCAAGACACTAAGCCCCCATACATACGTACATTCATTTTTATACATCACCTATATGGATTAATAAATATTAAATATAATTATTGTATTATACACGGGTAGTTGTTAATAATTTTAGAGGTTGCTTTGTGTTCTATATCTCTTTCACAAGTTATATTTGACAACTTGAAAGTGTCGATTTGCCATAAAACTGTAGTAAAAAAATAAAACATAGTTATTGTAATATTATGTTATAATATGCAGGTATTATTGCTATTCGTAATATAGCATATAACATTTACTATCAATAGAAAAATATAATATTACAAACAGATATGTTAATATGCTATGGCGAAATGTTCATAGAAAACATAATATTATAAAATGGAATATCGGAAATGTCATAGATTACAAAATATATAATTGCAATAAATAATAAAATAATACGGAGATCGTGAATAATTTTCGACCGCATTGCGACCAATATTTTATTGTATACTATATGTAATAACTAATAATATTATAATATAAATCGTACTTTTCGTTTGATCCGAAAATGCGATTATGACGTTATTCCGACGATTTCGTATTCCGAAAACGATTCTCGGAACACGGAGAAACAGTCTGTAGGGCCTACAAGGGTCGTAAGTTTTGACCACGTTTCACTGTTAAATAATTGGCGTTTTGTCATTCTCGAATTACTCCATCTGAGTGACCGAATTTGTACATGATAATATATTTTTTCATTATTATTATTCAACTGCAGTTCGTGTGTACCTATGCTTGTAAATGCTTGTGCAATATTTATTATAATTTGTGCGACTCTCTGAATGAAATGCATAAACAGTAGGTATCCATGTACGGCTCAAACAATATTGTCCATTTCAATAATAAGTCGTGCTTCGTAGGTAGTGTGTGATATAAGGTAGATGACATAACCAACTTGTAAATTATACTCATCTATCCGAGTGGCCGAGTACCTAGTGCATGATAATATATTATTTAATTCGTCATGCACGATCGATCAAACCCCACGAGCCGTTTCTATACCACAAATTACGTAGGTATACAATGTGAAATGATTACCGGGTAAGCGAAACTACGCATTGTTTAACAATTTAGCTTGTGCCGTAGACGTTCTGTAAAACTCGTTAACCGTTATTTTTTATTTCATGCTTTTTTTTTTTTATTATTATTATTAAACTGCAGTTTGTATGATGTGTGCTTATACAACATTATAACATTTGTGACTCTTTGGATGAAATGCATAAACAGTGTACCCATACCCATGTTACTATATACCTACTACGGCTCAAACAATATTTCCATTTTAATAATAGGTCGTGCTTCGTGGGTAGTTCGTGATAAAGTAGGTAATTGTAACTTTTCTCGTACATGCAATTTGAATTAAATTACACAATTTAATACGTTTTTTTTTCCAAGAAAATGTAAAAAATATTACGAGATGAAAAAAAATACTTCTACAGTTTTCTACGAAAAATGACTGCTGTTAGATATAGGTATTGTAAGTTATAAATAAAATCATTGTGGTACTCGCTACAAAGTAGTTAAGTTGGGTAGTGACGACTTCTGTCAGTAAGCGCGTTATTTTATAGCGATTTGATAAATCATTCATTCAAAAAACTTCTCATCAGAATGGTCCATCGATAGTTTGATCAAAATTATGTGCTTGCAAATGTTTATATTTACTGTGGTTTTGCTGTTTTATTTTAGTTTTGTAGTAACTCAACATTTCGCGTTGACTCTTGTAAAATATACAATAAAAAAAAATAATGAATCTCTATAAGACCAATATTACAGCTCCCGATGTTTGCTCTGAATCTCAATTATACGATTTGGATATAAAAAGGCATTTATGGTACATATATTATATAAGTCTATATTTCGCAGTCGTATAATTATAAACATGACGTGTAGGTAAAGTAAATTTCCCTAATCTCTGCAGTGCTAGATGACAGTCTTATAATCCGACTTGGTGATTTCTATAATAATTAATAGAGCAGTTAAATCACCAACGTTCGTGCATCCAAAACCGCAATTCGATCATTGTTGGTTTCGGAAACATCTATACAATAATATTAGTTTCCTGCTAAAAAATAGTGGGTTTTATTAAGTACTTACTACTTAGTAGTGGTACCTAATATTATTTCTGTATATTATTTTTGAGATATCGTTTGATAATCGAATGACATTAACGATTATTTTATTATTGCTATTGAATATAACTATAATATCGCACCACTATATATTTTTCACTTTTATAATTTTTAAATCTTATCGATTTTTTTTTAATGTTATTATTATTATTATTATTATTATATATATATTCAACGGACGATAAGTCATTTAACAGAAAAGATAAAAATGTACAATAATACAACAGACTAAAGAAAAATTTCATAAAAAACAGAATAGAACAAAGTAAAAATAATTAGGATAGTTTTCCGAAATATTAATAATAATTAAAACAACAATAAAAGTAATAGGTAAATGAACAGTAAGTAAAAATATTAATACAGTATAAAAATCGATCCAAGATTAGAGATTATTCATCTATTTAAATTATTATTATTAAGTATAATTAACGTATTAGCTTTGAAGGTATAACGAGACATATTAAAAAAATCAAGTGTGGCAGAGATAATATTGGCTAAAAAAAGGGCTCTAGGGAGGAATGAGTTAGTACCAATGTTTGTTATGTAGAATGGGATTTTAAACAAATCTAAGTTACGTGTGTTTTTACGAGGAATACGGAAATTTATTAGGGCTAAGATCTCAGGACAAATAACAAAACCGTTCAGAAT
>WHPZ01565704.1:0-34287 GCA_016617965.1 Macrosiphum rosae
AAAATCGAAGCATTATTTCGACTACTTATCGTGTACACAGACACAAAAATAAATAAAAAAATAAAAAAATAAAAAAATAAAAAAAAAAACACACATCATTGTAAAATCAATACATTCATCGTTTCACTCAGAATCTAAAAAAGATATAATTGACTTAAAATCCGATATTTTTATGTTTATAAAAACCTTAAAAAAATCCATACGACACAGCAAATATTGTCTTCTTTATCGTGTATACATATTTTTGTTTCTTGTGGTTGTAGCTTAAATGGTTGTTTTTCTACACTTGGAAATATGGGACCCGTGACCAAGACTAATATTTCAAATCTTTATTTTTCCTAGAAATGTCATTAAAATTTCCTATCAAACCCCTTAATAAGTGGGGAATGGCATTCTATGTATGTGCACGTTAAAATGTGAAATAAAACAAGATTATTTTTGTATAATACATGTGTCGTGTGCCAATAATGTATAATTTCATTCAACGTTTCGTCACTATTAAGTATAAATTATACTGAATACTGATACAAAACTCATTCTCTTCTTAATATATTATGATCTGATTTATATCCAAGTGTTTTAAAAACAGATTGCGGTCTAATAATATTTGAAAAAAAGCCAAGTGCTACTTGTTAGTTGTTACCTACGTATTTTCATTAAATTCATCTATTATGAAAGTGAAATTAGAAATATTAAATTAAATTCATTATTTACATAAAATATACAGGGCCTTGAGGATAAATTGAAAATCAAATGTTGAATGGTCATCATTTTCAGAATAATAAACTCTTTAAAATGGCTATCTTCAATTGTTTCAAAATTAAAAATTAAAAAAAAATTTTTGAATTGAAATGTAATTCAATGTAATTCAATTTAAAAAAAAAAATATGTAGTCCTTGTCTCAGTGTGTCCAATAAAATAAAAACAGATTTATTATATATTTAATATTTCAGGAGATATCTCAATGGGTATATCCTCGTGGGACATCCTTTACTTTAATTTAAACAAGCTTAAAAGAAAAACTGGAAATGGTTTTTTAGAAATTGCTAGATAATAATACATTTTAAATGTAAATATTTGTACATCCGATACAATATATAGCTGTCAAAAACACGTGTTTACATATACAAAACAGAAAACATTTATAACCATATTATGTTCGTGTAAATAGCTAGTATATTGATATAATCTCACTTTTTATTAAGATAAAATTTGAGTGCTACTCAGACTTAAAGATAATGTAAGACGTAAGTATTATAATATACTACATGTAGCACATTTTTAAGTCAAGATTCTCCCAACTATTAATCCGTTTCCGATACTTATACAATAATTTAATATAATTCAGGCCAGACATGAGAGTATTACAAATTAAATGATATTGAAATTCTGATAATAAAATAATAGATTGAATAAAAAAGTGTTCTTGATTGTCTGGTATATAATATTGATCTAATGGGAATCACATGTTATTTCAATAATGTACATTCACATAATAACTGTGAAGGACACGCGTTACACATTAGGTTGCGAATTTACGTCACATTTTGCTCGATTGGATCCACACGATACGATGCATTTTCCAGCTATACCGTTTGTCCACAAAAACAGGGTACACAGAAAAAGTGGAGCTGTTGCGCATGCTCAAAATACAAGAGTTGAAAAATTTGAAGTCTTGGGAATCTAAATGATCCAATAGCTTATAGTATCATGTCCCGCAAATCGAATTCATAAATATGTATTGGGTACTAAGTAATAAAAGTAACTGAGTTATGGAGTTATAGACCTGTTTTTGTCGACAGATTGGTTTAATTTCCAAATAACAACTCTGGGATTAAAATCAGGGAATTATTATGTTTATACCTTATAATATTTAAAGTTGTTCCTTTCTACTCCAAAACTTATCATATACCACCTACTAGTTATTAATATCATATTATATTTACTCATAATATTGTTATTCCTTAATATATTATTTTCAATTGGTTTAATGTTCCTATATTTCATATTATATTCTTGAAGTAAAAAGATATTTTAATGTAGCTAATGGATTGAATGTTGATTGTGTTGTGCTAGATTACGTAGAAACATAAAATAGTAAAACGAAAATCATTCAAAATTATTGAATTGCCTAACAGTGGCATAAAATACAAATAGGATAATATCATTTATTTTGCATACGTACAAATTGAATTATTAATGAATAATAAAACAAACTTGTGAAATTATATATTTTTAACATATAACAATAAAACATTAAAACATAATTAAATATAGTATTATAGACAAATTACAAATTATTGAATAATTAAATTAAAGATATTATATTCAATAATAATAACAAAAAATAAATGGAAGTATATATTATCATTAAACTAAGAAGTTAGAAAAATGTTTGGAACCAGCCATATTATTTTATGAAAACCTACTTATATTTTGTCCATCGTTCCAATGAAACTAGTAATGGGTTAAAAAAAATCTGAAAATTTATTAAAATGTATTATTAAATTGACTTGAAATTGATTGCACTTTTTAAAGTTTTTGACTATTATACAATACAGATAATTCTTGCTTTTTAGTGAAAAATATTACTTGTTGGCTTCGTTTTGGGGAAGGTTACATTTTGCATAACACCTAAACCCCGAACAGATAGGGCCATTGACATACTCTAGGTACTTGAATTTAAATTTTAAATATTGCCTCACAGGTTTATTCTGCCTGTATTATATTATGGGTCCGGGCATGTGTCTAAATGAAATACAACTGATAACATAAAGGTAAATTATAGGTACTATTATAATCAAGGTTATACTGCATTATTAAATCAATAAAATATGTCCAAATTGATATTATTAAAACAGTAATTACGTCTAAATACAAACACGTGATAAATATATTTGTTTGATAGATGACTGTTACATAAGAGAGACAATTTTAAATCAATCTTAAAGAAAATAGCAAAAGGAGATTATTTTTTTTTTTTGTAGTCACACCGTGTCTATGCCACTGTGCGGTATAGACACGGTAGCTTATACGAGGACGATAATATAGACGACATTTTGGTTTCAAATTCTCTGCAAACACTTCGTTTTTTGTGCCGACCGGGACGAGATGCTTTTCTTTTTCACCCGGTCAAACTCAAACCCTACTATAAAAAATTGTGTACCGTTGTCGGCTGCAATAAAGTACCACCACTGCACGTCTAGTATACGCATATTACACATTTAGGAAACATATCAATAGAACACTATTATATTGCACAATACCTAGTCTGCAATAGGGACGTGATGTGGTCAAGTATCGTTCGGCGTCGCAGGCACCCGGATAGGTGACCATCCGGGTTCTTTTCGACGAATTCTTGCCCTACATAAAACCAGCCGTACAAACAGTAACCTTCACACAAACCCAACGGCCTATGTTGTTGAGATAAGTACAAAAAACATTTTGCATTTAGTCTTATACAAGTTTAACTATAAAAAAAAATCGTTTTAAGTACATATCGGTATGCGCATTTAATATTATGTTCAATTACAGCTCAATGCTATTTGGTTCTCTACTCGTTGGTAAACTCCATTAAATTATTATGATTCCATCCATAATTTACTAATACAATGCGTAATGTGTATGTATTCAATATTGTTTAATCAATTATTGTTGGATTATTAGTTATGAGTTTTTCTAAAGAAACCTAAACTTTAATATGTTTAATGAAGATAGTACCTATATGACTCTTCACACAATTTAAAAACAATTATTAAGTTATTCTTAGTTATTACATCGTTATGAAACTATGAAACGTGAAACGTTATACCTGTTATTACATTCTTAGAACCAAATAACATAAACGCTCTATAGTATAGGTATATAATAATATATTATTATACAAAATTTACCTACTATTTACGCAAGACTCGTGTGGCTAAATTAGATATGACATTATAGTTTACAATACACTGTATTCATCAATAAGTATTGCAATTTACAAAGTTTGTATTCGTATTTTGTTTGGTATATAATATACCTAAATATCTTAGCATACCCAGTAGTTCAGTATATACAAACGTCATTGTGTCGATAGTGTAGGGTAAATACGAGAAAAAGATACGATGCAAAGACTGCAGATTGGTTTGAAAACATATAAATACAATACATACATACGCCTATACTTACATCGAAAAATTGTAGGAAATTAGTTTCTCGTTTATGTAGGATGTGTACAATACTCGACGAGAATGCAGTCTCCAATACTGTTTTTTTAATCACAACTACCTGAATAACTACGAGGTGATTTCGTTTAAAACTGGAGTTGTCTAAATACAACATCCTGCGATAGCTATCGCCATTTTTCTTTAATTCCGAGGGAAAATCACGTGTATTTGCGTATTAAAATATAAAATGACGATCTCTCCGAATAAGCATACTATAGTTATATTTGACACAATAGTATTTTAGCTACCTATATAGGTACTATAATATAGTCCATACGCGAAAATTTAAAACCGCACTCCGTTCTACTCCTAAAGGTGGTCGTCATAAACACGCGTAACGTAAACATTTTTAAACAATTATATTTCATTACGAATATAATATACAACCACTGCGCACACTATTATTATAATAATATACGCCTTGCGTTTATGTACCGTGTAATATATTATTTAATTATTATTACATTCGCACACTTTTCGATTCGCCGCACACTGCTGCAGCCGTCTAGACGTCTGCGTTACGTAAATCCGTCGTCAACTCAGCTGTCCCATAATAAATCGATAGATTACATCGTCCACGTACTGTCATATGTACGATAACAATATTCTTTTGTTAATTCGATATAGAAACACATGTATACGAATGTATTAAGTGTACATCCCGACGACGGTTGTGTTGGCCGTGCGCAGCGTGTATAGGTATTAATTTTAATATACAATACCGTCCGCCAGCTCGTCCGTTTCGAGCTGAAAAACTATGGTTTTATTTAATATTATGTACATATACAAAAAATAGCTTTACAATTTCAGGATTTATATCGTTTCGGATATTCGTCCGTTTCGGGAACAAACAAACATTTTTTCGATTCGACTGATTATAATATGGCGTATATATCCTATATTTATCCAACATTTTCCGTTATCTCCGAATATCATATGGCGCCACGCCACACCTATAGGACGAATGCTTAGGTACCTACGCGTGGCCTTTTCACCTCATTTATCGAATATATTTCCGAAGGCAGCACATCGTTATTTATGATAGTATGGTCAATATCGTTGTGTCTTATGATATTTCGATTATTGTCCTTCTGTGAAAAATCATTTGGAGAAACCATTACACAACCTCGCTGCACGTGTTCGAACAGACGCCGTAGTTAACGCGCTCACAAAGTGTGGTTACATAAAATTTTTATTTTTTACAGTACATAATGTAGGGATTGTCTATTCAAATAGGGTCTTACATGTAAAGTCACATCATGTCATTATGTCATCCTGGCCGTCTTATGAAATATAGAAACTACTGCAAGGGCCGAACAAGGCCAACAAGCGTTGTAGACGTTTTGAAGGGCGTTTATTTGACAAAAAATAATAATAATAAAAAAATATTATAATACATTTTCAATAATCAACCAAGATACTAATTTATTATTATATGAGAGATAGTATATTTTATTGCCGTAAACGTAAAATGTGTTTCGACGACCATCCCCACGACGGCTATCCCTGAGGTGGTCCGTCCTCTAGTGCAATATACAACAGATGTTCGATGCACAACCACAAAAAACTATAGGTATACACTTTGCACTGCACATCTGCAATTGTATAAACGAGTTGAAAAAAAAATTGTGTGGGTATACACCGATGATCGTCATTGGCGTGAAAAATAATAATAATAATGGTGGTGAAAAAAAAACCGATTATCCCGTATTGTAAAATTACACATTACACTCACATCTGGAGAACTATATAGGTTTCCTTTGATATTATATTTGTGTCCATTTGATGAAGGTATATTCCTTGAAACCAAAAAAAAAAAAAAAATTAATTTCAACTGCTCACCACGTGTTCGACGTACCATTATAATAATATTTAAAACTATTGATTACCATACACCGTTGTCTGTCATTATTGTCGTAACATGTAATAATACATATAAATATTGATATACGTCGGCGGCTGAAAAGTTTTGTCACCACCCATTCCATGAACTTGCATTTCACGGGTGTAATTTCGTATGCCTAATGACAAGGGGCTTATTTTCCAGAGAAGGTTCTTACACACGCATACAAATATTGTACATGGTTTATTAATTCATTATTAATCGTATCTGTATAAAAAGTTAAATCGATATGCAATTGTATTGCGTATACGTGACGTCTCCACCATTATTGGTATTAGACAATATTTATTTTATATATGTTAGCGGGAAGTTTGTTGTATATAGTTATTCTTATTTAAAAATGTTCGCCGGTGGGAAAAACTTTAATAGTGAACGAAAATAGAGGAAAATATGAACCGTTTTGATTTGGCCATCGAGACGTATAATAAATAACAATACGATTTAATATATTACTATGATAGGTTCGATTATCGGTACATAATAACCCTCTACAACTGCATATTATGGTATAGCATGTCACAATGTTTATTAAAAATAAACTATTATGTTTGTATAGGCGTTTTCGTGGTATAGGAACAATCCATATTTATCATATTTTGATAAAATACAACACGAATAAGAAGAGTTGTTGTATACATTTGAAAATGCATCGCCCCCGCAAATTTACATCTTAAATTAATATTATACAAAGAACAATGAATAGAACCTTATAACGACCCTTGCGTTATTGTGAAATGTGGTTCTATGTTTTCTTAAATGCCAACCACGCAAAAGCCACGGGTTACCGAAAAGATCAACCTTTTATATTATATTTATATAATATTAGGTATATAAATATACCTCCTATTCATATATTTTCAATGAATACACCCTTAGACCGTTCAATCCTGTGTCAAAATATAAAAAATAAAAATAAAGCTAAAATAATATAAAATACAAAATAATAATATGTTGAATATTAGTTCATTAATACATTTAACATTATGAAATTATGTATATAGTCTACAAAACCTAGAACGAGAATGATGCTGATGATAATTTTGTTATAGTTCTGTTTCTTAAATAGGTAATACCTAATTAAAAAAATACATTTCAATAATTTTTAATTTAAGTACGGTTTCTATACATATACTTTTAATAAAAACTAACTCTATTACTGGAAAATGCATGATTGTATGTTAGATTTTATAATATTAAGATACTCGGATTCAACTACATATGAATAGTATGCGACTATACCACCATTTTTAAGCTAATTACAAGTTAATATTGGTTATCGATGCATAATTATTATTAAACATATTAATATAATTATTTGAAATTGGTACAAGTTTTTAAAAAATTTACATAATGTTTCATCAGTTTTTTATTCGATATGGTTTTAGGAAATAAATAAATAAACAGATAACAAAATATATTTAATTAAAAAAAATAATTATTAAATTTTTTTTAACCCATTGACTTATGCTCTACCATGAACTGGTATTGCCATGATAAGTGAATAACCTACTTAAAATGTAATATAATATACTATATTAGTAGAAATCCAAACTGTTTACTTTGTAAATCATTTTATTCTGGAAACAGTTCTGAACAGAGTACCTATACTGTCACAGAAACCAATTTTAATCAAAACAATTTTTCTGTGATACCGCAGTTAACTAAAATTGTCATGATAATGTTAAAAATATATACTTGTTTTTATAAGCTTCTCGGCTGTTTAAAAAAAAATAATTATACTTTACCATTTTCTCTATATATAGTACATTTATATTTAATATTTAATATAGACATAATATGTCATAATAATATACTATTTAGCACCTAAGTTAAATTTGTAATTTGTATAGTTACTGGCTACTGCAGCATAAAACTCTAAATCTCCTTAATGTGCCAAATAGGTAATATTGATTGAATATGTACATAATTTATAATTATATGAATATAGTATTACGGGTCATGATACAGAGCATCATGTTCTAAGAGAGATAACGTTAATTTAAGAAACATAAATTTGATAATTTAATCAATGCTAGAACCTAACCGAAAAAAAACCAATATAATATGATATGTTAACCTTTTGTTAAAAGCACCAATAAACATTTCGTAATTAGACGTTTATGATTATTTAGCGATACCATTAAATGATAAGCCATTTTGTCGTAATTAAAACTATTAAACGTAATAAATAATAATGTTATATTAAAAATTGAAAACATAAAACAACTTAAAGATTCAAAAATGTTGATTAGGTGTATAGTAATATTGTGTCCTAATATAATATTATTATGTTCGAACTTCGAACAGTTTAACGTCATTCGTGTTAATTAAACAAGATGAAAATTAATCAAATGTATTTTTAAAAGCAATTACATACAAATTATGTTTTAATTGTTATTATTTATTATTGTAATCTTATACAATAGGTAATTAGAAGTTAGAACAATACTATTAAAGTTCCAAAATATGATCGTTTTAACAGATTTTGAAAAAATTAACCTGTTTTCACATATTATAAAGTTAAAAACACCAAAATGTAAATATTTCAATAATATTATTTTATTTAAGTTAAAATTTATAATATTAAACCATACTATTATTAATTGTGAACTATAAACCACGTTATAAGAAATAATTTTGTGGTAGAACTTTTGAATATAGTATATTTTGTTTATGGACATAGATGTTAATAGGATGGGAGGGGAGGGGCCTGTGTCATAAAGTATATAAACTAAAATTAAAACTTCTCTGTCCTTCAATTTAATTTAAATTTAAATGGATTCAAAATATAATTGATTTTGTTTTTATTCCAATAGTACCTATTTTAAACACCTGTCGAATTCAATATTTTCCGGTCGAATACAGTTTGATTACAAAAATGCTGTTAGAATTTTTGACCGACGACCTTTATTGGAAACGATCAAGGTGACCCATAATAATCCAAACATTTATTTATTTAGTAGTATGAAAACTAATTAACGCTGTCACTGATTAATTGTTTTGCTTATACAATTATATATACATTTTTTTATGCTTAAATAGTTAAATTTATCTAAGAGACAGATATATATTAAAAGAAGTCTGTATTGTTTTTTTTCTTGCATGCATTTGGAGTTTAGGCAAAAATAATGTGCTATGCTACAAATATTTTTCTGTTCCCTTTTATAACATACAATTATTATACCCAACGAGGTAACGAGGTTAAACAATTATGAAAACGTCCTTTGATCATTACTTGCTAGGAACATGGATTATATTTCAAACGTTTTTAAGACATACTATACAGAGCCGAATTATTTATTTCGTTAAAATGTACTATTTTGTCAGAGAAATAACTTTATATAATTTCGGAAAAAAACCTTTAAATATAAATTAACCTGCGCTTATCTAAAGGCGGTTCTGATGTATTAATTTTCTTATTTAAAATGAACACAACATTACTCGTGGATAATACGTTTGTATAATATTTTTAAAAGACATTGTTTTACGTCATACGTTTTTAATAGATAAACTAATAAACTCTAGTAGGCTTAATGTGTATGGAGGATTATTATTCCGGAACAAATTATAGGTAGTACAAATTATAAGTACCTACCTATCTATACATATACCATTTACTGTTGGAAAACAATTTGTCATCCATTACGCATTTATGGAGTTAGACAATCATTGCAGGAACGCATTGTTAAAATGATTAATGAGAGAATTTCACTTTTTTTCATATTTAATGTCAAATCTACTTGTGTGACACTAAAAATAATTCTATCGCACGAGCCGTACAACCATTTGGGCTGGCTATTTATATGACCGTCTTCAAACGCTGCAGTGTATAGGTGTATAGGGCTTAGAAGTTGCCAAGGAGTTCTCATAAATTATACATCAATAATTTAAGTTTATAAATTTATAATCACCTGTGAACATTTATTAACGATAACTTTCTTTAAACTTGAACCCGGTGTCGAGTGATGATAAAGATCACCTTTGCCATTATAATATGATATTATACTCACTAGCTGTTTTAATGGTGGACCTTTGATAATATTTACTTTGTATTAAGACCATTTTGTTGTGTTTTTTTTCTAATTAATTAATATTTGTTTTTTACACTTTAAGTTAAAAGCCGCATTCGTTTAAGCGCAATTATTTTTTTTCTCCTGATTTTTAAATGTTAGTACCTATTGATAGGCTATTGTGTTTAATATTATAACGAAATGTGTTAACTATCATTATAGTGTCGTATATTATATTAAATCCAGTTCCTATTGTTATACATTTTACAATCAAATTTAGAGAGTACCTACCTAAATACCATTAATTATAGTATACACAAGGAATATTCATCCATGGTTAGGTAGTCTCTGTTACATATACAGATCACTTAACGGTTAATGTCGAACCGTCACCGTAGATACCTGGCTATGACACCGATATAAATGATAGATTCATTGGTGATCAAATAAACGTGTGTCGGCAATTGTTGAGAGATGCTGAATGCACCATTTTATGTGGACTACCGGAATTTCCATACATATATGTACATACATCAATTCCTATATTTATAAAAGAAAGTGATTTTGTCGGAGACGATCTTCGAAATTACTGGCTCCATTAACACGTGCATAGATTTTTGTACATTGTAAATAAGTTGTATGCTACCTACTCATTTTCTGAACCCAAAAACTGAGAAGATAAAATGTAACAATACTCCCGAGGTGCCATCTGTTCGCGTTTAGCACTACATTAAAAAAATAATTTTATAAATTCTAATTCACCACCCGGGTGTAGTCTGTAGATAGTATAATATCTATAATCTATAATATTTAATATCATCGGTTATATTATATATTAGTATATTTATAATCAATGATAATATATAATATGCATATATGCATAACATTACCACTAGAATGTAATAATAATATTATTACAGTATAATATCGTACAGCTACCATCATGGTCCATGACATATACCTAAGACATGACGTAAAATATGTAAAACCGCAGAATTACGTCTGTCGTCGCTATTCGGACAGATTATGTATACGAAAAATAAAAAGAGTTAATATATGCAATTGCAATAATAACAATACAACAATACATTTATAACAGTGTTTGTGATTACAAAAATAACAATAATTTCAGGACATTATCACCATAATATTTTACGACTAACCGGAAATAATAAAAAAAAAACATTATATAACTATGTTACAGCGGATAAACCGTATGCGGCTGCCGAACAACCGTCTGGCCGTCACGCGACGGACCAGAAACCGGCGAATTTTGCCGCGGCGGCAGGCAGACGAAGTCATCACACTCAACACCAAACTACGTACCAACAGCATCAGTTGCCGAACAGAAATAATAATTCAACGGGTGTCGGTCCACAGAATAATCAAGTGGAATCTTCGACAGTCACGTTTAACGAGGGTAAGTGAAAAAAAAAATGTAAACAGAAAAGTTGGTTTTATTCGACCCCCCCCCCCACCACCACTCTTGTCGATTTTCAGAACACGCGTAAAAACAATTATCATAATATAGTTGCCACCGATAAAATCCATATTATATAAGTATAGGTTGTATAATTTAAGTTTACCTACCTAGCATTTTGTAAATAAACGGCTTGTGAGTTGCGACGTTTTGTTTTGCTATAACTAAGAGTTTTAAGCATCGTCTGTATACGTATATTTTCTAATTTATAGGTAGGTATACTTATATAATATAATAACAGTAATGAGCGAAATTGACGGTGAGTACACGTGTGATTTATTGTAGGTACACTATCATTTTTTGTTTAACATTTAAAGGCCAATATAGGTAGGTGGAAATCGACCAGCATGGAATTGAATCGTTACACGTTTTCCATATGGGAAATTTTAAATATCTCAAAAAAAAATAATTGAAGTTAATTTAATTTAAATGTTTTCACATAAAATGGTAGATAAAACGTCAATGATATTAGGTGCAATTTGCTTGGAGTTAAAAATGCTGTGTTCTAAAGCCATATAATACTTACATGTCATTATAATAATGTACAAAGATACCCGTACTTGAGTACCTACAAAAGCAGTATACGCAAAAATAACAATATTAACTATTAAGTGTATACTATAGAGACGTCGTTCGTGGGATAGCGAGATGATAAAAAAATAATAATAGTAATACAAAAGCGGGGCGTAGGTACACAATGCACATTATACTCGTGTAATAATGATAGTTTAGCCAGCGTACGACTTGGCCATGGTCACGCAAGTTAATGAATAAAGCTGATAGTCGACCGCCCATTAAAGTGGTCAGAAAAAAGCTCTCGCCGATAACGGTCAATGTGACGATGTACTCGGAAGCGTGTAAGTACGAAATGAGCTCGTAATCGTATATAGCTGGTTGCGTACAATGTACGCATTATTTACAACTCATTCATTAAATAACTAAGGCTATTTTCTCTTAACGGAAGGCACCATTATAGATTATTACAAAAAACTCAACTGTCCTTGAAATATTTTGAATTTTTTTTTTATATGATTTCAAGTCATTACAAAACAAAGGTTTTTTAAGTGCTGGGTTAAAACAGCTTTTGCTGACATTTATTAAACAATTATCTGTATAATATGGTGTTCCTCTACGCGCTCGTGGAAACTGCTAAAAAATCGATGAATGGCTTCTTCTATACAGCAATGTAGATAGTAGGTATCAACTAGGCCCGATCTTGACGCTTGGTCTAATTAAAAATCAGCACTCCGACCAGAAACATCGTTCACAATAGAAAATACAAAAGCAAAACCCTTAGAAAAATCAATACATTCCTCGTTTCGCCCAGAATCTAAAACAGTAAAAGCATAATAGTATCATATTATACGTAATATTTTATCAGTGAGCACTATATTGTTAAAAAAAATTATATATTATATTATATTTCATTTTTCATTTGTGACCTAACTGTGGTGAAAGGGATGGTATAACATTTTTCATATCCCAGAGAACATTTAGAAACTGTTGTTCTAAATATATCCATTTACTACCTATATAAAATTACTACCTAATAATTTCATCTTTTCATAGGGAATTTCATATTTTAAAATTATAAGCTATTTGTTTTGATTTCACTCATAGTTATGTGGAATTTATTTTTGTGAATAAAATATTTGTAAATAAATTAACATTAAAACCCAGAGGTACCTATTTAGTTCGTGTAAAAACGCTTGTCAAAAACGCCTATTTTAATAAGATATTCAAGCCAATTTTTTTTCCCAGTTAAATATGAAAGAAAATTATTGAGTTCATAAAATGTTTCATAGGTATAAAAGCGTTATGTGTAGGATAATTTAATGACGGAATTAAACAACTTACACAGTGCACATAAAATTTATATATAAATTAACTTACTGGCCTTTGATTTTTTTTTTTTTTGTAATAATCATTATTTTAGAATCTGAAATTTTATACTTAGATGTACACTTTCTTTATTTTTACAAGATGCTCATAAAAGCAATTCAAAATTATATTTATTAGGTACCATATTTTATAGAATAGATAGACATAATGCAAAATTCTACAACTATAAATAATAACATATAAAACAAAATGTATATGTTTGAACATTTTAAATGTACTGACAATGATAATATAAATTGAAGGTGATAATTTATTAATTGTATAAAAAAAAAAAATGAGTTAAGTACCTACTAAAATATAAATATTATATACAGTGGCTTGGCGTAGACATCATTAAGCATCTAAATAATTCTAAATAATTATTTATTTGTGGTGTGGCATGTAATTTACTACAAAGTTCGTATAATGTAAAATTATATTTATACGATAAAATTACGTAAATTTGTCAACACTGTTAAAAATATGATACAGAAAATAATATAATGACATAACTACAGTCATTATTAGTGTCTGGGTAGGTATAAAAGTTCTAAATCCAATAATTCTTTCCATAGTATGCGATCAGGGAACGTTGTGGATGTGTCATCACTCATCTCGAGATTCTTGGAATTTTCTCAAGGAACATTATTCCTGGAAAATATACTTTAGAGTTTGTACTGGATTTCCACAGTCTTAACGAGGATTTTCTGTAATTTCCCACTTAAAAAGTATTTCTTTGACCAGTTTGTATGCTGTTCAAGGGGCTCCGTGTTTTCCTAGGTGGGAGTGGTGGGACTGTATAGTGAATTCCAGATTCATACACCTGGATCAATTACAGTTTTGAACAGCGTGGGTAGAGGTGCGTTATCGAAAGATGTTTTGAAAATTTGGTACATTCTGTATTCTATTATTTCTTTAAGTCTAGACACTTTGACACGATCGAACTGGTGACCTTTACGAGCTCAAGATCGTTAAATACTACAGAGATCAGATTTAAATAATAATTTATGCCAAACAATATTATATAATATAATATATATACCTATAGATTATTTTTATTGGGCCGTTGACAACTAAAATCCATAACATATAACTAATGGTTTACTTCAAGGTAGTTTTGTGCTCATGTCATGATATCATGTCTGTATGTACAAAATACATATGAGTTCCTATAAACAGATAAATATATTCTAAGCTTTTAAATATTCAAAACAATGTTTAATATTTATAAATATAAAATAAATCTTTAGTAACTGCAAAAAAAAAACAATATTTATTTTTTAAATTTAATCCACAAATGTCTTTATAAATATTTATTTTACAACTGTTATATAATAGTTCCAGCGTAATGTACATTTTGATCTGTCAAAATACAAATATTATGTAACATGCATTTTGCCATGTACAATCTCGATAAATAAATAGTTGCAATTATTGACGAGAAAATAATAACGTTGTTTTAAATAATAAAATAAATAAATAGAATTTTCCACAATAGAATATAATATTATTATATTTGTTAAGTTTGGGATCACCGTTTACGTTTATATGTAGAAGAAGAAAACGTCCTATCAATATCGACTTACATATCTGTAATGCAATTCATAACGTAACAATAAAATATTCTAAACATTTCGAGAATATTCTGAAACACGATATTTGTGTAATAAATGCACTTAGAATATTATTCAAAAATCCATCGACAATCAAGTAAAAACCGAGATTGGTTTGTATAGTTTTTGAAAAAATAAAATCACATGAATCAACTGAAATTATTATAAATTTATTAGCAAAGCATGACGGTTAGAGTATATATAATAATATTATATTTCCTAGCTAGTTGATATCCATTAAATTTTCATTGAATGATTTTAATGATACACGATTTCGCTCTTATATATTTTTGCGGGTAATGGTGTGGTACATGGGGCACTTAAGGACAATGACCCAGTCCCTTATTGATTCCGCTGTTTCAAATGCGTGTACGTAATATTATCAACATTGTTTCCTCAATATATTTATAGATCACGTAGATGAAACACGACAAACAATATATTATTATTATTAAAATGTTTTAAACAGTATTATATATCATTTCAATAAATGTGTTTTATTATTAGGCAATCTCAAGAAATACATTAAGTGCAGAATATTTGAAATTTGAAAAATAAATACAGATTGTGATTCTTAAACAATAATATTTAACTATTTAAATTAAAATATTTAAACTTCATTATATTATATGCATTACATTCATATATTTATTAGTAAGTTTTACTTATATTTTATATGAATATACAAAGCAAATGGTGTGGTTTTATAGACAGTTAAATAGTAGGTACCTGGTACCTACAATAAACCAACATGTTTTAAATTTGATATGACAAAATTGCTTTTATCTTTTAGTTTTATACATAGTTAATAGTTTCGATTAAACATTTTGTTTAATATATTAATTTATTATAAACGAAAGTACTGCCAAACAATTATTCAATTTTTATTTTTATAGATGAATACACAAAGATCACAACTCCTAGACAAGACGTTTTGTTCAAAAAAGGTTACTTGGGAAGACGCAAGCACAGTAGTGTACCAGTCATTACCGAAGTTTTAAATGAAAATGAAGGTCAGTAACATTAAATCGGAAAAATTATTTTATAGGACAAATTTGTAATCGATATTACCGTGTGTTTTAGACGGTGTTTCAATTGATATCAACCCCTTGGACGAGTTGTGTGCTTACGGTGAATATGTCGACCCGTCTATGATGTACATTCTTAGTAGTACGTAATGATTATAAATTATAATACTTTATTAACTCATGCATAATAATATGTTGAAAATAAGCATCTTTCAAACTTACTTTTAAGTGATTATTATTTGTTTTATTATACTACATATAGTATGAAATGTAGTTTACGCCATAGGTATTATACAATTATTATTTATTCATGGACAATAAACTGTCTATTACCGTTGATACAATATGAAATATATCAACGCATAAATGTAATTAATAATGGTTTTTAAACATTTCATGAACACTGATTTCTATATAAAACTAAACGAGAAACCATATTGCATATAGCACTCGCTCCTATATAGTTTAACACTTAAAGCTCATTCAATTCGAGATGTTCTTACGTGCGCGTGTAATTTATCGTTTTCTCAATCTTAAGTGTTTATTTTATTAGTGGTTTTCGTTGTGAGTTTATTCACTTTAAAGAACCCAAAGTTCAATATTAGTAGATTGAATGTACCCACACATATTATAAATGTATAGGAAAGTTGTACTACCCCTACAGTAACTTTGCTTAAAAGTATTCACATAAATGAAATTTACCATATTATAAAATTAAATATTTCCTCCCACGCCAGGACTCAAACAGTGTCCGTGTATTGCCTATGTGTCAATACGTATCTCCTGTAGGTACTTAAATAAGTGAAATGCTAGGTACGCCATAATAAGGACAACGTATAAGGTATAACTATAATAGTAGGTACTCAATTTAAAGAGGGATTTTTTTTTTTTATTTAATTGTCTTAATTAAAAATTATAAACCGTTGTTTTGACACAATACGTTTGATTTAACTCGAACTCATTGTCATACAATGTAAATGTCCTCGACCGACGGCTCACAACAATATACTTAGATAAATGATTTATGTTGGACCCGCAGGCGGCGGATACGATATCTACGATCCGTACACTGGTATAGCGACCAGGCTGATGGGACCTCCACCGGGTCATTTTCCGCCTGTCGGACATCCGATGCTGTACCAGCAGATGCCGATGCAACCTGTCGACTGGTACAACCCTTCGAACGCAACTTCCGACTGGATATCCGGTGGTACCGTTTACCAGCCGAATAACAGATACCACAAGAGATCAACGACTGCCGACGCTCAGCAGGTGACGATCTATTTTGTTTTAATGTTGTTATCGGTCTCTGACCATCGCAATCATTCTTTCCATTGGTGGTCACGTTATAATATATTATTATTGATAATAATATGATCTACGATCGACGTGAGGCCCGGAAATCACTTTCGAATCCATAGGTGTTCGAGTTTATTGTTCAACATTAACATTAATTTTGAATTTATTACAGAACGGCAGTGCTCAGAGTTCAGAAGTGGGAATCGGTGGTGCCCAGGAATCGAGTCTGGACGATCAGCAGAGTTTGTATCAGTCAATGCAGCCATATAATATGTACCCCGGATATATGTTTGGCGCTCCTATGTACAATTATAATGGTGAGTGACAAAACCCCGACAAAAAAATTTCCTCCTACTAATAAAAAATAAATAAATGTCGATAGGTGTGTGGGCAATAAACGTAGATCGTTTAATATAATATGCTTTAAGCACACGTTGCACATGAAGTAGGCATATTATATATTCCATTGCCATTTGGCGCCCAATTAAAACTGGGTCGATGTAAGATCTTTCGATATTATTTTTATGATATCTGTTGAATACACTGCAGGTAGTTAACTGTCCGAGATGTCTATAAGTTTCGGTAGCGATTAAATGGTATTAGGTAATAATTTTATTATCAAGTACTAATCAACGAAACACACTACGATCGGCGATGATGATGATGACCTGAATATTATTAACTTATAGTTCATGTCCATTTAGATTACGGTGCTAGCCATTGCCAAACATTCCATACGTCTAATTTAACTTTGGCTTCGATAGCCAGAAAATATGCTGGTACATAACTTACATCCCGACGATTAGCACACAGCCGTAATATTATTAGGTGATGAATGTTACCAATCAATATCACAGCTCCCGACATCATGACATAGACAACGTGTCTATTCTTCTCATTATTTCCTGTTTGAACTCGTCGCCAAGTTTTCCCGTTTCAGCCACAGTTTTTTTATTCATATTTATTTTATGAACGTTGGATAAAATGAACACGGTGTTTTTTAACCGGTCTTATTGTTCTTTATTCTATACGCTGTCATGGAACGGAGCCAAAAGGCATAATTTCAAATTACTATTTTTATAACTAGCATTTTTTTTCTAGCTTGACGGAAGGTGAATTTCTATATCTACACGTTTATAAAAATAATTTACTAGTTGAAAATCATAGAAACGATTTATGATTTTTAGTTTGTGATTTAATGACTTGAGATTTCTAAATTACTTTACTAATTATTGCTATCTACAATCTCTGTTTTAGTTTTGTACATTATTTAGTTTTTTTGATTACATCACACGTCATTCTAGAATATTAAATTGTTTATCATATACACATACTTGTATATTGTATAAATAATACGAATAAATTCAATAGATTGAAAACGTCAAATTATCAGAAATAAATTGAACAGAAATTTTTTTTTCGGTCGAGTGTCCCATATTTATTTTGAAAAATTATGTTCACCCTAAATCACAATGCACATAATTGTTAGTTATTACATTTCTACTGTACAACCAGCCACATACTGAGCATAGGTATTGAATATATTTATACTAAATTAGTGTATAGAAATCATGAATAAAGACAATTTGTTTTAAATCTATAAATAGTTCAAAAGTCTGAACGTTTATTGGGTAACCGGAATATACCTTATATTTCGCTATCTGATTTAAATAGAAAATTAGAGAGAATAGTTTAAAAATAAAACACTAAATAATATAATGAAAATATACTTTGATTAATGAAACATAATTTTGCAATTAATGATATAATTATTATTTATATTAGTACCTTTTTTATACAAAAAAAAATGTTTTAAATTATATAGGTATTAATTCAGGAAAATTTATTTTTTATTATATAGGTGTAAGCATTCAAGTTCCACAACCACAGTCTCCTCCTTCGCCTTCAATTAGTTGTGATTACACCAACGGAAAACGGCGTAAGAAAAAGAAGCGTAGAAAGCGTGGAGACGTAAGTTATACTAAGTATAAACTAAAAATAACTCTAACTCTCTTAACAGTTAGATTGAATATCTGATCAATGTTTAGTTAAATTCTACTTATAATATGAATAATATAGAACTATACAACTTTTAAAAACGATATTTTAGAATTATTTTCCTTGCAAAATATCACTAGATGTTCTAAACATTTTGATTTACCATACTGTTGCATTATATTATATTATTTAAAAATAAAATCAAATTGACATTCCACTAGGAACAAGTGACGTGGAAATAACTAACAATTGACATTTCAAAAATAAAAAATAAAAAAGGAATTAGTTACTCTGGCAAACACCAACACTATTCAAACACAAAAGAATTAAAGGCAAAAGGTCAATAATGTGGTTTAAAAATACATTTATGTATGCCATGAGAACGTCTATCACAGTAATCGGTATCAAATAGCGATTATTTATATTTTAAACCGTTATATAATTATTATAAATATAGCTACATCATTATTAAATCTAAAAAAAATTGCATTTCAAATTTAATTTTTAAATAATAAATATAATAGGGACATAGAAAAAATGAAAAGGGCTTATACCAAGTTTAAAATTAAATATACAACGTATATTGTTTCAGTTTTTGGAACAAAACACCAGTAAATATTACAATTTTATAAACGTATTTTATTAAAATTGTTTTTATCAATTACATTAAAATTAAAAGAAATAAAACAAATCATTTTATAAACTGTACATACTAAATGTTACTACTTTTATCAACCTAAAGTGTATTGAATACTAATTTACATAGAAAGGTAACATATCAAATATTTATTAAATTACGAATAAAAATAAACTATAAGAGTTTATAAGTTTTTTAAAAATAAAAATTAAATATTAATTGAATTGTTTTGTATTAATATTTAGTGTATTAAATTAAAATAACTCGACGAGTGATTAGCTATTAATTTATTTATTTACAGTATTTAATTGAATTAACCTTTATTATTTTTAGGTAACTGATGAATATTCAGACTCTAGTTCGGAAGAACAAAAAAGTCAATCAGGTGCTAGTTGTGACCTCGTACTGGACTCAGAAAAGACCTCTGATTCGGGAGTGCTAACAAACAATAGTGGAGGTTCGACACCTGTGAATGTCATACCCGTCCAGTTGTCCCACAGCGCACCACCATTTCATATGGAATGTCCACCACCATTCGAGATACTGCACGGAACACCGATCCTCGTTCACCATCATCCGGATCAAATGGCTGCATATTACCAACCAATACCACAATACGCGGAACAATTAGCCCCAATTGGTTACCAGGTTATACCAGAAGAACAAGCTGAAGCAGTAGAGATCACCGATGACCAACCAGATACCGAACCGGCTCCCAGCTATTCAGCAGAAAACTCTGACTCGGGCATTAGCTCTCCGAATAGTGAAGTAATGGTCAAAGGGTCTACAGAAAATAAACATGAAAAACCACAAACTGTTAGTGGCAGCAGTGGACAGCCGGCGACTAAAAAAAGTAGAAATAAAAAGAGCAAACAGCGAGAAAAAGCTACTACAGAATCAGTCATTAAGACGAAGAGTAAAGACTTACCGAAAAATCAACACGAAGGAAGTAAGAAATCGTCTAAAATTGCTAAAGAACCGGCCATTATAAAAAAACTAAACGCCAAAAAGAACAAAGCTAGACCAGAACAAGAAAAATTAGAAACTACGAAACCACCCAAAGAGGACCAATCGAAACCAGAGATAGAAAACATTTCAGAAGAAATCATTCAGTTGTCTATCAGCCCGGAGACAGAGTGGATCCAAGAAGAAGAATTCTGTTCGTTGGAATGCACTCCCAGGTCTACAACAGACCATATTCAATTTAAATTCACCAAGACACAATCCCTCGATTCTTGTGAATCCGTGGAAGAGGAAACGTTTGCGACGGCGGTGAACACTGGAAATTCAGATACGGAAAACGAAATTAGACAGGACGAAGTGGGAAAACTCGAATTGGCATCACCTATAAATGCAGCCGCAGTCCCGGGACCGATCACGGAAGCCGTGACCAAATGGTTAAACGATCAGGGTGGCTTGATGTTATCCCCGTGTTTAGACGATTCGGGCACCGATGAAGGCGAACTCAGCGAATACGACGATTTCGAAGAACACCTAAGTACGACTAGTCCAAAAAACGTGCAAGGCAACCCTTACCCTGCGCTGTCTCGTAGTGACGGGTCAAGGGTTGCTGGTTCTTCATCTCACGATCAACGACAAAGCGGACTAATATCCAGTGGCATATGTTGTTTAACTCAATAATTATTTAGGCAAGGTCATTCTATTTAAAACGATATATACGTTGTAATTATTTACGGTAAAACCTGTACAAAAAAAAAAAAAAAAAAGTAATACGATAAGGACACTACTTACAGGGCATGAGAAATTCGCGTACAATGGTTGACCTCTTGAAAATTAGGCCCTCTGTACAGTTCCTCAGGCAAACAATAAAAATTAACAAATTAATCACTTCTTTGAATAGTCTTTTTTAATATATCTCATTCTAAGTTAAGTTTTCAATGCTATAAGAAAAGAAAAATTTGCATTTAAATTCATTTTAAATGATTATTTTTAGGTCGTTTCATTATTCATATAATGCAAATTTTTCTTTCATTTTTATAAACCATGGAAATTTGGTGTAATTATGAGACTGCTTTTTGGATCTCCTCTTCAGGAGTAATTTGTTAATAAGTTCATTATAAAATTTGTTAATCGTTATCATTAATATAAAATATTTTTGTCGTTAACAATCAAGTTTAAAAATGGCATAAAAATTAAATATATATAGTAGTCATAAAAGAAATATTGTTATCTTTGATTCGCATGTTTAAATGGATATGAATGGGTTTGGTATCTCTGATCTTAATATAAAGTAATGAAATGTTTAACACTGACAGTCGACATTATTATAATACCTATACCTAACACTGTTATTTTTGTAATGTTTAATACCTATAGACTATAATATTATATTACCTACCTGTCTATTGCCAAGAACAAACAAATTGTATTTAAAAATAAAATAAATTTGGTTTTTCTATTACTCCCTGCTTAAGTATTACAATCTCAGTTTTTCGAATTGGCTGTTCGATTTTAATATTGGATTTGTTACACAAACCATTATCCGTTATTTGAGAATATATATATATAAATATTCAAGAGGACGAGGTTGTATGGTCCCATTAAAAGTCATAAATATGTATTATAAGAAAAAAATTACTTAATTGTATTGGGATTTACTAGATATTAGCAATCTCAGTAACGCTCAACTACTATTTACTTTATTTCAAAACTTCATATATATATACACGAAATAACTTGTTGATTATTCTATTTAGATTCCGAAATGGTCAGATTAAATGTAAAATTTAGATATATCTAATAGGTACTATAATTTAGAATACTTAGTGTGTAATGTATCGTAAGTAGTACGTAAGATAACAAATAGTAATTTTAGTTGCCGATAACAACGGTATTGTCTGAATTTGGTGCTTATACTTAAAAAAAATTATACTACAATTTTAGTTTAACTTTAATGATATGTAGCTAATATGTAAAAGTTGATTAAAATTAAAACAATACATTATTAGTTTAAATTGTTTGGGTGATATTTAAATGTGCATAGTATGAGGCTGCCTGGATATTACTGTTGTGTTATTATATAGAAATTTAATTTGTTATGAAATATTTGATAATTGGTTTAGGGTGTTCCACATAATGTATAGTGTTTTATAAAACATTATTTTTTCAAAAACAATATTATCATTGTTATTTTTATGATATGCAAATGTTTAATTTTTAAAAGGTAAATATTAATAATATAATGTCCCCATAATATCCATAACTTTGTTCTTAAATAAACGGGTATAATTTATACCTAAGTACTTTAAAATTTTAATTAAATTAAAAAAAATGGCAATGTCTTGATGTTATATACACATAAGTACTCTTTCAGATTTTTCAAACTATACCCCACCTTAAAAATAATGTTAATGATTAAGATTTTAGTTCACAGTTGTTACAAAAGTTGTTTCAAAATAAAATTGGTTGTACTTTATGCATCTATAAGCAAAACTTCCAGGCATAACTAATTGATGTAAGCCAGAATAATATTAACAATAAAAATAAATGTACAGCCATTTTTTTCTGTTAAATATTTAGAAAATATAGACAAAATATGTTATTATTTTTTTTAAGTAGCCTATTATCATTGTTATTTGACAACGATATTTTCTTCTTACCGAAGATGACGTAGTTATTAAAAAAATTTATTAGACGTAATAATATGTAATGCTGAATTATTATTATAATTTGAAGTAAAATAACAATAATATGTGTCTAGCCGTTTACTTACACATAAATAAAGCAGTCGGCAATATTGTATGACAACAAAATATGTGTGTATGTATACATGTAATTTCCAAATGTAATCGTTGTAATATGGTCCGCTAATAACCGATTTGAAATTATATTATACCCACATATACCTACCTATTATATTGTAATACTATTAATGCACCAACTAAATTATATCAACACATAAAAAATCAGTATTAAGCCAAGGATAATAATATGTTAACGTTTACTATTATATACATTTTTTTTTACATACTTATTATATAGATAATACCCATATAAAATATCTATAGTGTAACAATAATAATATCATCACCCCCATTCCCCGGTCTGGTTTGGCTTAATTTGTGCAAGAATATAATATTATGTCTGTTTATATATAAATAAATAAGTATATATATATGGTTTGTGTGTATATATATTTATTTATAATTACAATATATTGTATTACTATTTTGTTATGCAACATGCTACAAGTTTAGGCTTTTGATAATTAAGTGCCTTAGGTCATTCCTTTATAAGCGAAATTATTCGAAACGGAATTTGTTTTGTTTTCGTTCATCAACATCGCGTCACTTTGTCTCGTACATAAGACATTGAGGATTGTTAATTTATGATTGTGTACTGGTTGATATATGCATGCTAACTATATTTTACTTTCCAATGTTTGGGGGAAAAATAGCATATTTAATGTTTATTAAATAAATATATGAAAACCAAAATTTGTTGTTTTTTTTTTATTATATATATTTTAAACGGCGATAGGATTAAAAAAAAAAAATCTACTCAATGTTATACACAACTAAAACGGTTGTAACATTTTATAATGTAGATTATTATAAAATCAACGGTATAAAACTATTGTATCATTGATTAATATACTTAATCAATGATTGTAGTATATTATCTGGAGATACATCCGGATTTCCGTCAGAAGATGGCACTGTCATATACGCTCTTTGTATTTTTTTTTTATGAAATTACATTTTCATCCTACTTCTACGCCGTCCAGGGCCTTATTCAAGGGGAGGGGGCAACGGGGACATTTGCCTCGTGTGGCCAATTTTTGACACATTTAGGGGGCCGACCAGTGTATATTATATAAACAACATTTTTTTTTTTTTTTTGGTAAGAATTTGTTTGAGTATAGGTACTTGGACTTTTTGCATTGCATGACTATGTTATCGACCATTTGACGTCATTTACTCATTTTGTCAATCAATGATAACTATTAATTTTTGTAATTTTTTTATAGATTACATTTTGTATGTTGTCTTACATTTTGACAATAATTAAAATAATGTATCATCATGATCTGAGTTCTTAACAAAATTTTCATAAATAAAGAACTACAACTAAACAATTAAAAAAAGTGGGTAGTGGATGTCTCTGCTGTACAGTAAGTTACAAGTGGGTCACTGGTAATGGATGGTGTTGAATTTGAATTCAATGATATATTATCATTGTATAAGATAAACGATTCTGACCGAAAACTGTCAGTCAGCCTATGATATTACTAAATACTTAATGCCTTCTACTTCAACTTTATAACAATATATCGGGAGGCTTGCATTAAATTGTCAAGCTTATTTACGCAGCAGTAACAATTGTATTGAATTTATAGAAAAAAAAACTATAAAAATTGAAAACTGACAATGTCCGTATAAACAGCTCAAAATAAGTCAAAATATTTTCAAAATTTTATAGTGTATAGAAAATGAAAATATAAACATTCAATAAAATTTTCATGTATCTAAAGTTATTCGTTTTTGAATTGCAACAAAATAAGGAAATCGCTACATGAGAAATCGAGTGAATATCCAATGTTTTAAAAATTTGAATTTCAAACGCTCATAAAAATTTAATTTGTTTTTTGATTATGGTAGATAATCTTATGAGTAATCTTGTATTACATTTCAAATCTTAGATTTAAAAAGTAAAATTTTTCGAATTCTTAACTCAAAATAATTTAATAAATTTCATGATTTTTCCATATTTTGTCAATTTTTGAACTTTAAATGCTTAAAAAAAAAAATTGAGACAAGGATTTTTAATATTTTTCATCTGCCTTTGAAACAATTAACTGGGAGCCTTCTATTAAATTTTCAATTTTTTTACCCAACAAATAAAGTTTTATTGACATTCACGGAAAAAAAGACTTATACAATTGGAAACGGAAAATATTCCTAAACAGTTCAAAACAAATCAAAATATTTTGAAAATTGAAAATGCAAATAAAAACGACCAGTGCAAATTTTATGTATATACGTTCATTTGTTTTAGAGTTACACCAAAAACTCTCGTTTTTCCTTAATTTTTATGTTATTTTTCCCCGTCGCTTTTGAAAACTATAGGGAATTTTGACCTCCAAAATTCACCAACAAATTTCACTTTCCCGTCGAACAATATACTGAAGTTTAAAATCGAAGCATTATTTACACTACTTATCGTGTACACAGACACAAAAATAAAAAACACACATCATTGTAAAATCAATACATTCATCGTTCCACTCAGAATCTAAAAGTTTTTTTTTTTTGGGGGGGGGCGTTTAATTATTGTTGACCCAGGGCGCAAAAAGTGTAAATACGACCCTGACGCCGGCCGATGTGAAGTTCAATTTCTTGTAACCACCAATTATGTCAGTATTCAATAGAATTTATAATGAAAGGATGATTCAAGATCTTACGATTGAATACAAACACTATATAATATTATATCAATTAAAAAATATCATTGATCGATGACCATGTAATTTTACGGTATAATAATTACTTTGATGTTACGCTTAATCTAATAGCCAATTGGAAATTATAACTTCATCTAATTTTGAAGGTTTAACTTAGTATAGTTTACTACGTTTGAACAAACAAATTAATGCAGGTAAATTCCCGGAATTATTACATACTCTGTCGGTGAATAACCATCGTCACACCACTATAATATTAGTAATTACTAACAAGGATTAATTGGTTGGCAGATCACAATTAAACCTTATGATGCAATAAAATTGGAAAATGTATTTTCACAAAATTAAGACATATTTTGTTTTTAATTCGATTTTGACAAATAACTGTAAAATTCACTTGATGAGTAGAAACAAGTGGTTATATAAAAGAGCATTGCTCTAACAATAATATTCGTTATCAATGTATTTGTATACAGCACTGGACATTGCCCTACTAAGCTATATCAAAATCAATTTCCTGTCAGAGACACCCACTTGTTTCGTCAGAAATAAAACACAAAACTACAGTAGTCAATACAATTTAACATGTAGAGCTTCTAAAACAAATATATATATTCTGAAATAACAAATAAAATGAAGTTAATAGTTTTTTTAATTGTTTTGATCGTTGAGAGGTTACAATGCCGGTCTGCAAATGATTTTTTAAAAGACGTATTTTCGATCGAAGATGATCCAAAAGAGGAAAAATGCTCAACGATGCAATGTAAAACGGCAGGTAAATTCATTGAACCGATATTAATATTGAATACATCATATGATATTTTTATTGCTAGCTTGTATTGAGTACCTATAAAAGCTAGGTCATCATCTACGTCATTAGAATACATATTGTTATTGTTTATGTAGACTTTCCTTCGAAAATTTATTATCGATATTTAATTATTAGGCCCTGAGGAAATTGTGATGAGCTACATTATATAACAATAAAAAAAAAAAAAAAATCCAAAATCCAATTAATAAACAAAATAATATTACAAAGTTTTATTATGAATTATGATTCATTATTTTTATAGAATATCTGTTGAAGAGCATGAATAGATCAGTAGATCCGTGTGAGGATTTTTACGAGTTTACATGTGGTTTGTGGGTAAAAGATCATCAAGTTGAAGCCACTAAAGTATCTTGGTATCAGTACAAAGAGGCAGAAAAAAGTATAACAAATAATTTGAAAGGTATGTGAAAATATTATAAAACACGTTCTCAAATTATAAGTAAATTATTTCTAATATGGCTCGACAAGCAAACGTGTACCTATGTATACTTCGTTTATGACATACATATTTAGATTCAAACACAACATTTAGTTTGAACAGCAAAGGGTGAATAATATATATATAGTAGTTATAAATTATACAACCATATATTTTAGAAATTTTGGAAGACGACAATCCTGATATAATTTTAGATCCAGCTCAAAAGTTCTACAAAAGTTGTTTAAACTCTGGTAAATTTCAAAATTGTTAACTAACGTAAGATATTTGTCTTTAAAATTACATTTTAATAATGTTCATAGTGAGTAACGGAATGAATTTTGAATACTTAAAATCGATTATCTCATTATTTGGTGGATGGCCGATAGGACAAAATGACTACAGCGACAAATTACAATCATTGGATTGGATGAAAATGTATATTTACATGGAAAAAAACTGGAAAGTGTCAACGATTTTAGATATTGGTATATCTATTAATTATTTGAATACCAGCCAATACATTTTAATGGTAAATGGGCGTGGCATGTTTGCAATAACTTTTATAGGTATATGTACCAATTTATAGCACTGTGATGTATAGATAGGTCAGCCAGATTTAATGCTGCCGAGATCGATGTTCATGCATCCAGATCGTTATAAGACTCAAATTAACGCTTATTCGAAACTTATTGCCGGCACGGTATTTTTGTTGCACGAAGAATTTGGTTCTAAATTGACTCGAAGCAGACATTTCGGAGACGAAATCGCCGGCGAAATAATTAAATTCGAAACACAACTGGCCAGAGTAGGTTTTAAAAAAACATTTTGGTTTAAAATAAATTGTATGATATTATGTCTACTATTATACTAATAGATACAAAGCACCGGAGAAATGAAAAAAAGCGAAAAGGCATTAAAGAATCGCTTAATGACAATAGAAGAACTTCAAAAAGACACAAACAACTTATCGGAGTCGTTTCAGGTAGGTACCAGCTATAGTAGGATATTAATTAAATTGGTCCATCTCGTCCAAAAATTACATTTTCCATTTCACCCGATTTTTTTGTTATTACATGATTCCCGATTCGACCACAGACTAGTTTAGATAAATGTAAAATTAAGTTGGAAATGATAGTTAAGTCAAATATTTTAACATAATTTAGCGAACTCCGAGAAAAAAATGATTGGTACACCTACGAATTTATCAAAGCCAAATTAAATTCAGCTTATCAAAGAGGGGTGGATGTAATTTTTATTTAACACACAGGCGTAGATTTGAAACCCTCAGAAGTATGGCTTAGCTACAGCATATTAAATCAAATCAGACAATGGTAAATGGATTAAGTACACTTTGGGTTTATTATATTTAAAACCCAACGTCCCCAGGAAGTGTCGAGTTGTTTTGTTGACGATTTGATGCCGAAATGCCCAACTTATGATAAAGTGATAAAATATTGTTATTATTTAATAAACAAATACAATTCCGAGGATAGTTAATTCACTCCTAATCTATGGGCTTATGACAAATGCGTGCGAGCCCCTTAATTTGTTCTCAATGACAATTTTTATTCTTATTCCCCGTCTGTATAAAGTTGGTTAAATTGTGTGCAGATCTACGTCCAAATTGATAATTATATAAAAATCATTAGAGTTGAATCCAAGGACATCAAAAGATGCAATTAATATTACAATATTAAACAATTTATGTATAATTTACGTACTATACAAATATTGACTGTTCCAAAAACGTGAAAATGAAAAATTTTAGGTATAAAACAATCACTGTCAAGTTAATTTTAAATTGATCTAGACTATTCTGGGAATCATAATAGAAAACCAACATTTAGGTGAAATGGTTATCTGAGTTAAACAAGTCATTTTTGGATGAAACGGGTCCAGCCAATTAAATAATAACGCCACACCCTTTGGTCTGTTATTCGTATACGTGCTCATGTGCTTAAATGTCTTACGTATTCGTTGTATATAATACTTTTAACAGGTTGATTGGTTAAAAATGTTTCGGCTACTGTTTAAAGGCACTGATGTATTCCTCAAAAAGACAGAAAAGATATTTGTAAAAGAAGAGCACTATCTAAAAGACCTGGTACGGTTATTAGAAAAAACCCCAAAAAGAATTTTAAGTACGTTGTACATACATAGCACAGTCACAAATGTACTGTAGAATTTCACGTTAAGTATTAATATTTAAGTTTTGTGTTATTGCAGTCAATTATATGTCGTGGTGCTTTTTAAGATCCAGATTATCTGATATCAAAGAAGATTTGAAAAATCTCATTCAAGACTTTAATGTGGTGTTCACCGGAGACGTTAAAGAAGTTTCTAGGTAGGTATAACCTAGTAAAGATGTTTAATCACCTAACTATCTTGAAATAATTATTTTTTTTGTTATAATAATTCATTCATCATTGGCATACAGCCTGTACATAATAATGTATCACGTGCATAAACAATTATTTACCATCATAAATGTACGCATTAGTTAGAAAGAATACATAAAAAATTCACTACGAATCTTAATCTTTTAGCGTCTAATATCACTTTTTTTTCCGTCAAGTAAAACACGATTATTAGGTATATTAAAATTAAGTTCAGGAATGCTTTTGTTATTAGGGACTTAATAATAAACTCGTCTTACTTCGTTATTCGTTAATTTGTACTTACCAACGTTCTGTAGGTGGTTGGATTGCGTATCAATTACCAGTTCATATTTTGCGTTTAATGTTGGATATAAGTACGTCACCAAGTACTTCGACAAGTCTACGAAAGACATGGTGAGACATCATAACTTAAAATACATTTTAAATCTTCTCGAGTTTATCACATCGTAGAATCAAAAGTTCAACTATATGATTATACCGTTGGTCGGAGTCTAAATTTCACGTTTCAATTGAAATTCACAGGCTACAGAAATGGTTAATAACATTCAAGAGGCTTACATGGAACGATTAGAGAACATAGTATGGATGGATTCGATTACTCGTCAATCCGCTATCGATAAACTACAATCGATGCACAAGTTTATCGCATACCCTGATTGGTTCGAAGACACTTCGTATTCACACAGTAAACTAAAAATTGTAAGTGTAAATAAAACGAGTACTTACCTGTTAAGAAAAAGCCGCGTGTATTGTCTCCGTCAAAAGTTACAGGTCGTTAAAAAATGTTGAAATGGTCGTTATTTCTAAAAAATATATCGAGTTTCATATTAGGAATAATGGAAAAACTGCAACATCTTTATCTTCAAAATATCGTCGTCTTTTAATTTTAAAATAGATATTTTTTCTTTAAAATAAAAATTGAGCGAGTTATACTCAGACTGCGTAAATGCGTTTTGTCTATGTCATACGAGTGTAAGACGGAGGCAACACATACTGGTGTAATTTGCGTAACGACAATAATATTATTATGTTATATCGTTCGTATAAAATGAATAGAACGAATACAATTTTTGTCTTATAATATTATATGGTACATAGGCATATAGCTGAAACTACTATAGTGAATTATAGAAGTCACAAACTTTCATACTATGTACGATTTATTATTATTATTATTATTATTATTAAGATCGAAAGATTGCAACAAATCTGTTGCTGTTTATGAACTTGTAATAATTGTTATATTTAATGAATAATTATTGTCGTAGGTAAATATGACGGACAGTTATTTAATGAACTTGGAGATTCTACAAATTGAATCAAACTTAAAAAAGCTTTCAAAATTAAACAGTATTCACAATCATACAGAGTAAGGATTATTACGTTTAGAATAACTTGGTATTTTTTTGGTTTTGAATTTTCTGTACAATATTATTCAAATGATAATAATAAATGAGGTATAATATATTTATTCAGGACTCATCAAAATGTTGACTTACCGACGTATAAGTCAATAATAATTGAGTGTATAGAATATAAAATACTTGTTCAGTTGCTGCGATGAGTGATCTATTAATACTTTAATTTAAACGTTTAATTTAATTTACTACTGAACATCGTTATAAATTATACCTATGTTTGTTTTACAGATGGACGACGGATATAGTTAGTGTAAACGGATACAACGATATCTACTCGAACGCAATAGGTATAAAACAATAATTTAAGTATTATTTTTTTTTTTAATGAGACCAGGTTGATTTAGAAATCATGTTAAATAAATGTCTTACTCATATACGCGTTCATAACATAATATAATATTATACTGTGAGCTGAATAAATCCTCCTATAGTTTAAATGCGTTTTAGAGTAGAAACTATAAAAATATTCCTTGAAGTTGTATAGGTTATTTTCAAATTTTATTTATGAGCACACATCACACGCATGTAATCCGATCGATCGTCTTGCTGTAAGAGGATATAAATCTGCATGATAGTGAATTATTAGTGTTCAATTTAAATTTAAAAATTTAACCCTCATCGTGTATATTTTACGTATAGAATGCCTATTTATTATACGTCATATTTTATTTAAATCGGTACAGAAATATCACTTTGTGATAGGGGCAGTATATGTTTTCTTAGCCAAATTAATATGTAGGTAACATTCAAATTAACCCAATGGCATTATGTGTATACAATAAATGTTGTTGTCCGTTAAAAGTATATGAGATTTTGAGATTTTAGAAGGCGAGAAGAAACCCAATTTTTTATTTTACGACTCGTGGTTATCATCTATTTTAACTTGTTGTCTTTTACGACGGTGGCGGATTATATTACACTATTGTGTAGGCAATATATCTTTTGAAATAATTTCTAATTATTTAAATATTTAATAAGCTCGCTTCGTTCACAGTTTTGCCGGCCGGAATGTTACAACTTCCATTTTATCACAAGGGTCGAATTCAGTGAGTACATATTATATAACTTTTTATCCATAAATGTGATACGCCGGCGCATTCATACGTGATTATAAACATTTTGTTTTCAATATTTTAGAGCTTTAAATTATGGAATGGTGGGCTTAGTCGTAGGACACGAAATAATGCATGCATTTGATGATTCTGGTTTGTATAATATATTTTATAGTGTAAATTAATTCACAAGAAAATTGAGTTTCGTTTTTCTCCAAATAGGTAGAATGTATGACAAACATGGCAATAGACGACAATGGTGGACTCAAGAAACAATGGAGACGTTTTCGATAAAAGCTGAATGTTTCGTACAACAGTATAATAATTATAGTTTGACTGTCCAGGGAAATCAAGTTAAGGTACAGGGTGATATTATTTCCAACTTGACTTCAAACAAATAATTATTACTATAGACTATAGTGCATATTTAAGCAATATTATTACACTCTATATTAAGGGACCTTTTTGTTTTTTTTTATATTACCTAATCAAAATGTAACGGGCTTATGGATTTATAAAAGGTTGAACACTAATAATTGTAATAAATATGATTCTTTTCTCCTCTCCTATATGTCCATATAAATGAAAAATTAAAATAATATTGACCTTAATTTGTAAACAATTAGTCTCGACAATTTCAACTCTTCACACTCTTTCAGGTATTCACAGTTTTTTTGGTTATTTAAAAACCTAAAAGTCCCCACCTCTCAAAAAAAAAAAACTATATATAATATCTAACTATAAACTAAAATTGTATGACAAATATCGTTTTTTTTTTTAGATAAACGGCCAAATGACTCAAAATGAAAACATAGCAGATATAGGTGGTTTAAGTCATGCTTATATGGCATACCAAAAATACGTATCGACGCATGGAGCAGAAAACCGGCTACCTGGATTAGAGGATCTGTCACCAGAACAATTGTTTTTCGTAGGATTCGCTAGTGTAAGATGTCATCCTTCACCATCAATATTAAACATATGGATACGGAATACCTACCTCCACTAAACATATGATTTTAGGCTAACGTAACTTAAACATAATTGATGGTTCTCATTAGAGCTTCTGAGAGATAAAAAACTAACATATTTTAAACAAGATAGTAATGAGATATACCTGACGATGTTTCATTTAAGAATGGTATCCAATTGTGTTGGCTTAAAAACTTGTATGCGATTCCGCATCCATAAGTTTAATATAAATGCCTTTTAATTGCCTAGTTTAAAATTGAATTAAACATTTATAGATATGGTGTGAATCGACAACTGAACAGGCATTATTAAATGATTTATTGACCGACGTCCATAGCCCGGGTAAAATTCGAGTATTAGGAACCTTATCGAATTCTAACGAATTTGCCAAAGCTTTTCGATGTCCAGTCGGGTCTCCCATGAATCCGTCAAAAAAATGTAAAATTTGGTGAAATGTTAAAACAAATGAATAAATAATGTTTTTTGATTTATGTATTCCTAGTGAATGTATTTAAATAATGTATATTATCTTTCTATGATGTAACTCGTAAACTAAAAATCTTAAATATTTGGTAAAATAGATTTTTTGATGTGATATATTATTAAAAAAGGTGGGTAAGTGGATGTCGCTCTGCTGTACAGTAGGTTACAAGTGGGTCACTGTATAATGGATGCTATTAAATTTGAATTCAATGATACAATATCATTG
>WHPZ01565706.1:0-11315 GCA_016617965.1 Macrosiphum rosae
TATTAAACTTTTAACTCTACTAACATTTAGCACTTGTAAGTAGATACTAACTAGTATTATCAAAAGTGAAGGAACCGATATTACCGATATGCTTCGTTAAAACTTATACCTAAATACATTTGGATTTACCTTACCAATATCTGCGCAAGACGCAACATCACATAATTAATTGAATGATATACGTACATAGTACATGGTACACATAGGTAGGTATATATGATTTAGGTACTATAATATAGTATAGGTATATAGAAGGTATTTAAAACAAATTGCCGCAGTTTGTATAATGTATCTTATCAGTTTTGTCACAGTTTGTATAATGTAAAATTTTTTTTTGCCGCAGTTTACATATCAACTTTTAGAAAAAGGTTAATTTTACCGCAGTTTACATACAGCCGATACATCAACTAATAAAATAAATTATTATTAAACAAATAGTTTATACATTTAAGTACCTAATCAGTAATCTTTAAAAAGAACTATTAACATAATATAAATTATGTTGTTTCACATCGTGATATAAAACAAAACAATATTATTGTTAATTTTAGACTCTGAGTGAACGATGAATGTATTGATTTTACAATGATGTGTGTTTTTTTTTTTATTTTACATTCTGAGTGAAACGATGAATAATACATTTATCATTCGATTTTACAATGATGTGTGTTTTTTTTTATTTTTTTTTTGTGTCTGTCATCACGTTTAAGTAAAAGTGCTTGGATTTTCTTCAACAGTAGCTTTCCTGATAGGAAAGTGAATCTAGTTGGTACTTTGGGGGGTCAAAAGGGAAAATTTCCAAGTAGTTTTCAAAAGCGCAGTGAAAAACAAAAAAAAAAATTGAGAACTCTTAAACAAATGACCGTAGATACATGAAATGTTGGATGAATGTTTATATTAGCATTTACTATACACCATAACATTTGCCAAATATTTTGATACTTATTTTGAGCTCTTTACGGACATTTTCAGTTCCCATTTTTTTATTTTTTTTTATATAAATATTAATACAATTTTATTTATTGGGTACAAAAGCTTAAAAATTTAATAGAAAAGGCTCCTAATATATTGTTTCAAAGAGAGATGAAAAATATTAAAAATCCATGATCACAATTTTTTTTTATAAGCATTAAAAACGGCATGAAAAACAAAATAAAAATGAAGGAAAAACGGGAATTTTTCCACTAAAATCTGTTTTCAAAAAAATCGATTTTGCTTTTTGGTGCAACTCTTAAACAAATGACCGTAGGTACATGAAATTTTGACTGAATTGTATTAGCATTTTCTATACCCGATAACATTTTCAAAATGTTTTGATTTATTTTGAACTGTTTAGGCACATTTTCATTTTCCATTTTTTTTTAGTTTTTTTTCTAAAAATATCAATAAAAATGTATTAGTTGGTTAAAAAAGCTTGACAATTTGATAGAGAGCTTCTAGTATATTGTTTCAAAGGCAGATGAAAAATATTAAAAATCCTTTATCACAGTTTTTTTTTATAAGTATTTAAAGTTCAAAAATTGACAAAATATGGAAAAATCACGAAAATTAGCAAATTATTTTGAGTTAAGAATTCATAAAATTTTTCTTTTTAAATCTAAGATTTTAAAAAGTGATACAAGATTCCTTATAAGATTATCTACCTTTATCAAGAAATAAATGTCTATAAGAAAGTCAAATTATAAATTTTTATACACCAAATATTTTGACTCTTTTTGAGCTGCTTACGGATATTTTAATTTTTCAATTTTTTTAGTTTTTTTTTCTATGAATATCAATAAAGTTTTATCGGTTGGGCCAAAAAGTGTAAAAATTTAATACAAGGTTCCTGGTATATTGTTACAATATCAGTTGAAAAATATTAAAAATACATGGGCACAATTTTTTTTCATAAGCATTTAAAGATCGAATTTTGACAAAATTTATCAAATTTAAAATTGAATAATTTTTTTGTAGTTAAAAATGTATAAAATGTTCAACTTTTATATCTAAGGATTGAAAATTTAAAAAAGATTCCACGTAAGTAGTTAATTCTGTTACCAAAAAATCTAAAAAATACATAAGCACAGTTTATTTTTATAGTCATTTTAAGTTAAGCTTTCGACAAAATTACATAAAAAAACCTAGATAAACTATTTTAGGTATTTTGTTGTGATTGTGTAATATTATTCGTAGGTACTTGAAACTTCTTAAGTACACTATTATATATCTATGGACAGTGGCGTCCGCAGGGGGGGAGGGCTAAAGGGCTGAAGCCCCCTCCTCTCCATTGCCCGTATTATTGTTACTTTTTCAAAAAAATATTAATCAAGCATTTTCAATTTAGACCTCCTAAAAGTACCTACTAAATCCAATTTGCTTCCAAAAACATACACTGGGCATCGAAGCTTATGATCAAAGCATTTTTTCAACTAGAAAAGTTGAAAAGTTACAAACATTTTAAAATACCTCAAATAAACGTCTGAAATTACTAGACTGGACAAAATAAAAATGTAACTAATTTTCAAGCCCCTCCCCTCCCATTGAAAAATCCTGCGGACGCCACTGTCTATGGAGTATGGACTATGATAGTATCCGGGTTTGTTGTTGATGTATAACGCGTTATAAGTACCTAATGGATATTGTGATATGATTAATTGTGAATTTATTATAGGTTAGGTTAGCCTACCTATTATAGGTCAATTTTTTTTAATACCATAGATATAAGTATATAATATGTCTTAAAAATATGTCTTAATATGTCAGAATCGTTTTTCTTATACAATGATACTTTATCATTGAATTCAAATTCAATACCATCCATTATACAATGACCACTTGTAACCCACTGTACAGCAGAGCGACTTATTTTATTTTTGTACCTGACATCACAGTTTAGGGCAGTAACACTGCTTCGATTTTCTTCAACAGTATCTTGTTCGATAGGAAAGTGAATCTAGTTTATGCATTCGGGAGGGCATATTTAAAAATTCCCAACAGTTTTCAAAAGTGACGCAAAAAACAACATAACAGGAATTTTTACGCAAAATCAGCTTTCCACAAAATTTTGGTTTTTGTTTTAAGTCTAAAACAAATAAACGTATATACATGAAATTATATAAATGTATTATATTAATCATTATGTCGTACGGATAAAATATTAGAAATACATTTAGTACAAACCAACTAAGGGGGATGTTTTGGGTGTTTTGACCCCTCCTAAATCGTATTTAAGCAAAAATATACTTGTTATATTATGCTTCAGATTGCTAAAAAATCATTTATAGGTACAGTACCTATAGTGGGTGTAGCTGGGTGCTCAGGTACATACATACATTAAGTTTTTTACCAAACGAATAATAAGAAATAATTTGATATTGTTATTATCATTATTAATAGGGCTAGTGTTTCTTAGTAATTAGTAGTGATGCACAACGATATATTTTCAGTTATCGATATCGGTTCATTGATAGAGATATCATATAGTGATATCGAAAAACAAATGATATCGATATCGACAAACTATATATGGATATAATTTATCTTTTTATAAAAGTAAAAAGTAAAAAGAATACTCATTTTCTTTACAAAATACAAATGCATTCGATTGTAAAATATATTACATAATAATATAATATAAAATTAGGTTTATGCTTTTAACCCAATAATTTTAAACTCTTTCAACTAAAATATGTAAATTCGTAATATTTGTAAAACAATTAGGTTATTTCAAGACAAAATGTGTAAATAGAAAATAGAAATTCCAAATTGCAACTATATCAATTTTCAATATCGATATAAAATACCAGCAAGTTAAAACAGAAGACAAAATTACAGACTTATTATATTCTTTACGATAAATTACATATATATCTAATTTTGCGTTAGATTTAAAAAAAATATGCACAGGTGTTGGGTATTATTATTAGTCTAAAAATAAATTAAATAGTAAAAGGAAAAGTAAAAACACTAAATACAAGCAACATGAAGTGTTCATTTAAATGTGGACACCTGATAGACAAGTCCCCTTAACAAGTTACAGACTACAGTATATAATAATAATTAGGTAATGGTATAGAGTACAGAGTAGGTTCATGTTTTTTGAAACCATTAGGTTCATGAGCGGTGTGCCATTAAATTCCATTTTTTTTCGACAATATTTACATCTATACATTTTATGAACTCGCACAGCACAATACGAACATTAAGTAATTAATTATTTCGTTAATGTTTAATTACAATAAACATATTTTTTATAACTTTTTAATGTAGGTACCTATTTACAGTGTTGGTTAAATTTACTTTTAAAAAGTAATGAAATTACGTTACTCGTTTTTTCAAATACTTTATTTAAATTACATTTGCGTTACCTATTTTTATCACGTTACATTAATTTTTAAAATTAACGTTACAAATAACGTTAATTTTTTAGATTCTGAGTGGAACGATGAATGCATTGATTTTACAATGATATGTGTTTTTATATTTTTTTTTTTATTATTGTGTCTGTGTACACGATAAGTAGTCGAAATAATGCTTCGATTTTCGACTTCAGTATCTTGTTCGATTGGAAAGTGAATATCGTTGGTGCATTGGGGAAGTCAAAATTTAAATTTCCCAGTAGTTTCAAAAGTGCCGGGAAAAACAAAAGAAAAATTAAGGAAAAACGGGAATTTTTACGCAAAATCTGTTTTCGAGAAATGATACGGATACAACACATGAGGGGTGGCGTCCTGTTAACCGGCTACCTATCGTACTAATAATAACTCCTGATATATTTTTACAATAACAGTTGAAAAATATTAAAAATACATAGGCACAATTTTTTTTATAAGCATTTAAAGTTTAAATTTTGATCAAATTTATCAAATTTAAAATTTAAAATGAATTTTGTAGTTTAAAGTTTATAAAAAGTTAAACTTTTATAGCTAAGGATTGAAAATTTAAATAAAGTTCCACGTAAGTAATTAATTCTGTAATCAAAAAATCTAAAAATATACGTAAACACAATTTAGTTTTGTAGTTTTTTTAAGTTCAAATGTTGACAAAATTACATATTAAATAACCAAGAATTACAGTTTATAGTTTTAGATTCTGAGCGGAGCGATGAATGTATTGGTTTTACAATGATGTATGTTTTTATATTTTTTTTTTTTTTCTGCCTTGCTCAAAATTATATAGAATGTTAGAAATAAGCTAATTACAAAAAAGGTTAAAAAAAAAAGGTAATTATTTTTATTTTAAAACTGCGTTCTTAATTGATGACGAAGGACCAGTTCACGTACTTCGTATATAACGACATAGGCACAAACGGTTTCAGGTCTTAGCAATATTATGATATACAAAGAAAATAGATTTTTTTTGGTTTTAATGTGTTATAATTTATCTTTTCGTTTTTGCACCATTAGATACAGCCAGACGAGAGATATTTAAAATAGCATGTGATATTAAGAAGGCTTTTTTGTCGATTCTATTGCGCAAAGAAAGTCTTCAGGATACGCGTTCGTCAAGCGCTCACGGACGTTCTTGTCAAGCGATTTTCTATCTTGTTCACGTTCCGAGCGCACCACCACCACGTGGTCCAACTTCCGGAGGTTAGGCAAAAAAGAGATGACTGTGCTCCGGTAACACGGAAGCCCGCACATAGGATTTTTGTGCAACGTTAATGTCCGTAATTTATCCAGTTTCCGTAGTTTGTACGAGTCCACATAGTCTTGAATGTTGTTCTTGTGCAAATACAACATTGACAAATTTGGAAAAAGCAGGAATTCCTGGAACCATTTACATCGTTAACGACATCAATACAAAATATGTATGCTATATAGTATATACCATGGTTCATGAATAATTCTATAGAAACAAAATAAATTTTGGTACGCGGGGATATAGGGCATACCTAGTGTAATAATTTTAAAATTAGATATTTGCATGGCCATCATGTTCGAATCTCGACCACGGACGACTTTTCTCTGTGGGCAGGCAGCTTTCTAGAGAGAGGCCACCATCCGCCTACCGGGCATGTCACAAGCCTACGGGTGCCCAATTTGAAATTCTACCAAAACCAAAACACACGTGTTTACCAACCTACGGTACTATTCCCTACAAACAAACAAACGAATAGCTAATTTCCATAGTTGCCAAGATTATAATGATCAATAAAAAAAGTAAATAAATGAACAATATAAAATATCCTAGACTGACAAATAAAACTGATATAAAATATACTAGTCTTCGATAAGAATCTGTTTTCGTATTCAATGACATTATATCGTTGAATTCAAATGTAATACCATCCATTACAGTGACAAACTTGTAAGTTGTAACCTACTGTACAGCAGAGCGACATCCACTTACCCGTGTGTTTTCATTAAAATATCTAAATTCGGCCAAAAAACTGTGTTGACATGTATATTTTTTAGATTTTTCTGTGATAGTAAATAGTTATGAATTATGATAAATCTTGTTTTAAATTTACAATCCTCAGCTATATAAACTAAATGCTTATAAAAAAAATTGTGCCTATGAATATTTAATATTTAAATATTTTTAACTATTATTATAACCAGTGTTGGGTAGTAACGTAATGTAAATTACAAATTACTATAACGCAATTATTTTGTCAGTAACGCAGCAGTAATTAATTTCATTACATTTTACCTGAAGTAACGCAATTGAAATAAAATTATTTTTTAAAAGTAATTTTTATGAAGTACGCGTTGTTTTCCATGTTATTAAAATAATAGTTTTCAATGTAATATTACAAAAACAAACCGATAGGATATTCCAGAAAAATTAAAAATCAATTATATTTATTTTTGATTCCAATAATAGTTAACAATATTATTAAACATTCCAGGAATAAATGTTATCACTTTATCAGCAGAAAGAAAAGAGTTTGATTTAAATATATAATTTAATTAAAATTAATTATTATTTCTGAGTTTTTGACTATACATACCCATATAGGTGAGATGATTGTACATTTATACATAATAGGTCTATTATTACTAGGTTCTATGATTGTAAAATATATACGTAATAATTGAATTATATGAATTGAATAAAGTTAAAAAAAAAAATTATTAAGAAAAGTAATGTTATTTGTTAAAGCACTACTTTATTAATGAAAAAGTAATGTAACCTGATAAAAACAATTTCAGGTAACGTAAATGTAATTTAAATAAAAATATTTTAATCAACGAGTAACGTAATTTCATTACTTTTTAAAAGTAATTTACCCAACACTGATTATAACAAGTTATGAGGAACCTTCTTATAAATGTTCAAACTTTTTGACTAAAATAACAAAATGTTATTGACATTTGAAGAATAAAAACTAAAAAAAAATTGTTTAATGTTAATAAATAGCGCAATGCTCAAAACTAGTCAAAATATTTTTAAAAATATAAAAATATAAAATTAACAATTGGTGAATACCATCTTTGGGGTTAAAATCCACATTATAAACGGCATAAACTCCCTATAGGACCTATACTATAGTTATAGTAGTACATAGTGCACTATCCACATTACACAAATGTACACCCTTGAAACCCGCAAAAATGAAAAATGCGTATGCTTTCCTGCCTCCCGGGAGAAATGTATCTAGGAATGTCAGACGCCAGTAACCTATATCGTATTTAATTGATTTAATTGTATGGAATGTAGTACATACTTACGTCACTGATTGAAGTTAGGTTATTGTCGGACAAATCTAACCACGAGAGGTAATCAGCCATTTCGAATAAACGATCTGCTAGGTTCCTCAGGCCATTGACGTTTTTCAAATTGTTTTTGTTCAGCCAAAACGAACCTGTCTTGTAACGGTTGCTCTTTAGGTTTTTCTTTGGCGCTCCCCGCACTCTCAGTGGCAATGGTTCTTCGTTTCCGTTCAACTCTGAAACCACACAAGTTACTAATTTTACGAATTTTTTCATATATATTGACCGTGTCACTGTGATATATTATTATTAATGATGAACTTATTTATAAGTATAAAACTGTTTTGTGTGAATCAATGCTATTCAATTATTCAAAATATAAATATTTGTACAACATAATGCAACAAAATTATCTTTTATTAGAAAATAGAAATAACTTTTCTTTCATATAGGGTTAAAGGGTTTTGATATTTCTGATAATATATAATTTATTAAGTTTATATAATACAAATAAATTAATTTAATATTTAATACTATCAAAAAAAAGCTTTACATTTCTATTTTTCGATGCAGTTTTTCAATACTCAATGCTAGTGAATAAACTTTGGACATTCTATTATCCAATGAGTACCGAGTTGATGTCGGTTTACACACATTTGATTTTTACACGAGAGTACGTGCGTACGGCATACAGCTTCCTCTTGACCATTATTCTAGCAATCAAGCTATTTAGGTAGGTATTTTACATAAATTATTAAATTTTAACCAGAAACGATCATTAACATACCTAAATTACAAATAATGCAAAAATAATATGAATTTTCCATATTAAATGTTGAATTGACTACTGTTGTACCTAGTGAAGATGAGTAGGTAGTAAGATAATGACTTATGTTATACCTTTGAGTAGATCGGTATCGATTTTAGGATGGGACAAATTTATTTAGGTATGAGATAATACGCCCTCGATGTGAATTTTATATTAATATATTTGTAAATAATATTAATAAAAAAAAAAACGTTACGTGTTAAATATATATGCCCTAACCTATGATCTGTTATTGTTACAGTTAAAAATACACAAAAATAGGTACGTACCTAGTGCCTACACAACTACCATCAATACGAACAATATAAATAGGTATGAGTAGCTTTTAGCTATGTATACCTTCAAGTGACACAAGATTCCTGTAAGAAAAATCCAATGGCTTTGCGCATTTAAAATATTGATAGGCTGTGTTACACTTAGACCCGTCATCCTGTGACATTTGATGACGCTTGTGTGTGTAATAGACGTATTTCGTGTTAAAAGTGAATATGTTTATATTAAAATATGTGTTGTGTATGAATTACGTAATCGATAGTATTTTTTATTTTATCACAATGCGCACGGGAAACTAAACAAAATCTAGCAGCCGTGGTTACGCCGTTGGGTTAGAATTTTAAATATTTTGTACCATGGTTAAGATACCTCCTGTGAACTATACAGAGGCGCAACTAAATTGTTAATAATGTGAATAACATAGGCGAACATAGGGAGGTAATAGGCTTCAAATTTGCTCTCTCAGTTCCCTGTATTATTTATTTCAGTAGGTATTTCACCAATCATTTATAAATTATTGTGGTTAATTGGGTCGGATATTTTTTTTCCATCACATAATATAGACAATAATACACGAATTCACGATTATAACAGTATTGAATGAATGCACTTTTCAGCGTTTCAGTTTTCGTCTAAACATTAAACAATAAACAGCAATCATATTATGGAAAATTATATTATATTATCTTACGGTTCACAATTGGCTATGGAATTATATTATATTTATAACTTTGGTTATTACTTGGTTTTTACTAATATTATTTTATCTGCAGCCTACGCTGAATTGAATGCGGAATAACAAATCACAAATGTTATTGAGGACGCTACGTCGCTACACTCGCATGGCGTGTTGTCTCCGTCTTGAAATTAATGTATAACATGGGAAAAACGGTTTTTCGCTGGTATAAGAATCGCTCAGGCCGTAGTCCGAGTTCAACAACCAAATGTTCACACTACAAAGAGCAAAACATAGACTGTGCAACGATTTTTTTTAATTTTTCAATATCACAAAAACGAAAAAAGTTCTTATTGTTTAAAATTAATTATTTTTGAGTTTTTTAAACTTGAATAACTTTTTTTTTAGTTCTGATATCGAAAAAATAAAAATAATGTTGCACATTAAATGTTCTCTTTATAATGGGGAAATTTGGTTGCCTAGCTTGGACTACAACCTGAGTGGTTCTTACCAATAGCAAAACAGTTTTTGCTATGTCTTACAAGTGTGTAACATACTAACATAGCACATTTGACACTCAGCAGAATAAGTGTAGGGCCGGTTTTAGTAGGGGGTGTGGGGAGGGTTGTTAACCCCCCTACTTACGACACTTGGTTCATTTTAGTCGGAAAATTTTTCATTTTGATATAGCGGTCGGCAAATCAGCAATTATGATTTTATTATAATTTATGATTATTTCAAAATTCAAATATAATTTATTATACCTATTATGACCTAATATAATAGTAAATATTATTTAAGAACTACAAATAGGTAACAAAAAATATTTATATTATGTAAATATAAATATAATATTGCATTTCAATCATATGATTTTGTCAGTAGCATATCATGTAAGATAAATGGTACTCAGCATAAATTATCAGATATTGTTGGTCACAACATTTCATTCATTCCATACCAAGCGCATCGATTGAATACATTTGCTGAACTAGTGAATCTATCAAAAACCCGATGGACTGTAAGGGCTGAATCAATTAAAGCTGTTTGGATATCATATGAACAAATTAGTTATGCATTACAAGATATGTTAGACTTAAAATCTATGGATAAAAAAACATGTACTCTTTGTAAAATCTAAATTTTATATTATTGTGAACTGTAATAGAAAACTTGAAAATATCAACTTTTTCGAATCATAATTAAAATTAAAAACGGAAAATGTTTAGTACGATCAACAGACATTTTTCTGCTGAATTCAAATATTTTTTCAGAATCAAAATCATACAACGTAAAATAATTTTAATTTTGTCAAAACAAATATAGGTATGTTTTTATTAAATTCATGTAGTGAAATTGATATGGTTATCGAGTTAATGACATGTGCATGCACGTACGAGAGAGGATAGGTACCCTCATTTAATTTCACTCACAATAATAAATAATAATCATTTACAACTAACACATAAATCCCGAATGCCTTTGACAAGATTAGCCTAAATGTAGCCCTTTAAATAATGACCATAGCGAGGCCCCTTAACTTATTTAATAACTTATTCAACCTAATTGCGGATATTATTAATTCATTGGATAGTATCTCAATGAATAACGATACAAATATCCTGTTTTCGTGAGACGAACAAGTTAGATGTATTTATTAAAAAATTTGCTTTTAGTATGTAAATTACGTGAGCCATTGAGTATGTTGACTAATATAGTTGGCAAATCCCTTAATTTTCATTCGGCAAATTATAGTGAATACACCCCCCTAAAAAAATGTAATGTGCCGGCCAGAGGCGTGCCCAGGATCAAAATGTAGGACAGGCCCGGTTATAATTATTTAAATTTATATAGGTACACATTATTTTTTAGAAACTTTTTATAACATTTTTAAATT
>WHPZ01565709.1:0-10107 GCA_016617965.1 Macrosiphum rosae
TATTATTATTATTATTATTAAAATATACTTGTTGGGTGTTTTTCCAGATACTTAAACATCGAGATTTATAAGGTTCACATACAATATATTTATATAGGTGCATAGTTACATAAACCATGTGTGTAAATTCACTGCATACTGTTATTTCATTATATTGGTACCAATATTGCAAACGTGTATTGTAGCTATTATTACCTCATTATAGTTTTAATATTAAGGGTCATCCACAAAAAATCATTATTTTGTATTTAATTACCATATATAAAACACTAGTACTAGGTGCTAATTTTAAATACTAACAATTATTTTTTATTTTTTCATTTACAGATACATACGTTTGATCCTAATTAACATTCATCGATAAGTGACGGCGACAGCAATAGCATAAGTGTAGTGACATCGACGATAGTTTAGAACGCTGTGAGGGGGGCAGTGATGGACCCTGCGGCGCGAAGGTCCTGTGGTTGGCGATTGATTTCGTTTGGTCACAGCCTTCGCATCACCGTCGGTAGTACCTATACTATATGAAGTGTAGGTTTCTAAACATCGCTGCCGCGCGAACGGCATTGGCGAAGACAATGGTTTGACGCGCCTAAGGGCAGTGGCGATTTATTTCGTGCCCATGGCGCGTCTACTAGCGTCCGTATGTGCATTGGTGGTGGAAAATTCATCGTCCCCTTGACTGCCCGTGCAGGTACTGGACGACGGTGGACTTATGTGGCCGAAGAGACTGTTGAAGTCGAATTTCGACCGCTTTAGCTTTATTGCCTGTAAGCGCCATCACGTTAACGAGCTGTCGAATGACCGTGGAACTCTGACCGATATCGGCTTCACGGCTGGTATTGCGACGGCTGCGCACCGGTGGCAGATAACCGCGTACCTTTGCACCGTTGGCAGCAGCCTAGACGTCCAATGGCGGTTGTAAAACCGTCGTCACCACGGTTAGCGTTTCGCTGATTGAGGATGATGGCGGCCCAGTGTTTCAAAAGCCCAAGGTGAAGATGAATTTCATCCACCTGAGCCTATGATAATGCACTGGCGCCGTCGGACGTCATTCAAATAGGTTGTTGTAAAAACCGTTGTTGTAGTTGGAGCAAAGCTAGCTGTATGCTGGTGGAGTGATGACCAATGATGGACCAATTGCGTAGAGGGCCGCAAACCTTCGGCCATCGGGGGGCTCGAACGTAGCTATGCACGCGTCAATCAATAGCGTTGCACTCCGACTAGGTGGTTCACCAGCGGTTGTGGGCGCTGAGCCAGGGGTAGAACGTAATAGAGTTGAGAACTTTACTCCCCCCCAAATAGAGAAGATGGATATCGTCTTCTCACTTATCGCGAAACATTCGTATCGGTTTCCCTGGTAATGAGGCGGAATAATTTAACAACCGAGCACACATAAAACCGCATATATACAAACAAGCACTTTTCACAAGCATTTCGACAAATTATTTAAGAATCAAAGTATTTTACTTAGTATTGAGAACAGGATATCCCTCTTCCTAATACTCTCTAAAATACAAAAAGTTAGCATGTAACATGGCCGAAAAAATAAAATTTATAAAAATAAATAAATATAATTTCATCGGGTTCTAAAAATAATACTGTGTGAAAAAACGTGCAAACGGTTCGCGATTATTTTATTATAAAATCCCAGAAGTAATTTCCACACTACTTTTATCGAGGTAAGCTATTATTTTTATTTAATTATTATATTGCATTATAAAATTATGTGATCTATAGTTAAAAATATCTTGGGTAAAAATTAAACATTATTGGCCAATTTATTTATTTAAAGTCTACCTAATCATATTAAACACACCTATTAACATTTAATTTAAAAGTTCAAACGTAAACAATTTCAAAATAAAAAATTGTCATTATTCTTAAATTATTTTAAATAATATAAATTTATCCACCACAGTAATATATATTTTTGGGTATCGGTCATTTTAAATTGTATTTCTACCATTCAATTTTACAATAATTATAATAAATTTTATGTTTTTTAAAAACTTACTTTTACTAAGCTAACTGTAATTTATATTTTTTGTTTATAGAACATGTGCAGAACACACCTGCATTTCTTGGATTTCACATAGGATATGCCTATTGCTGTATTTTATCTTTCAAATATTCAATCTATAATAAAATAAAATAAGTGAGTGCTTTTACGGTTTCAAATACTTAGTACTAAGTTAGACTGTCTTAAAAATGAAATAGATTTTTAGATACTTATTGTATATTTACAATAAATAGATAATATGAACTTAATAGGTTTTTAATAGCTATCAATACACGAACATTAATTTTGTACTTGGCAAGTGGCAACTTTTATTCTGTACAGTGTTAATGAACCTATGGACCTATATAGTTATATTGTATATGGAATTTGGTAGTTTTCTCGAGTTAAAGCTAAAATTACTAAGAGAGGTAGGTAATAATTTTGATAAATATGTACCTATGCCAATCATGATTAATTCCTCAACCTTTGAGGTGACAACTGTGAACTGAAATCATTGTCAAAATATATTTTGCTTCCATTTATCAGGACAAATAAAAATATTGGAGCGTGGACAAAATGTATATGATACAATGAGGTAGAAATTATTATATTGGTTGAAATAGAATAATGGCCATCATCTAAACCTAAATAAATATAGAATTATCTATATATTATATCAATATATTCGCCCTGGTGATTGGCGTTAAACTCACTACTCACTCAAATACACTTAACATCTGTTAAGTTTAATACAAATTTATCAGACTTCCAAGTGAGAAGAGAGAGTGGATACATAAAGACGGTGACTGTTGAATAGTAGAGTGCGCTTTAGTAGAGGAAATGTAAAATGCATTGAATGAATAATTTTAAGAATATAATAATTGTTGTGTTGAAATATCGCCATAACCTTCAATCATTACGAATCGACAACAACATCGACGGCAAAAATAGCAACTTATCAGCTTCCATCTGTAACTTCATCGACATCAACCACCACAGCCCCCTGCGCCAATCTACTTCAGTGACCTTTTCATAGTGGATGGCATAGAAAGGTGTGCTTTATTTAAATTTTATAAAACCGTTTTTGTTTAAGCAATGTGTTGTAAAAAGTTAAATAATTTGTTGATAGAGTCTGTTTGGTTTTGGAGAAGTCGTGCAGCCAATGTACACCAAGACCTCTGGAGGGAGATCCATCGTCATTGAATTAAAGATCCAACAGTTATAGTATTAAACCAACTAAAACTCAAGTTGGACCAATATCAACCACATAGAGATCATTAACAAAAACAATGTTGACTTGGGTGAGGCGTCAAAAGTCACAATTTTCGCCCTGGTGATGGCGTTAAACTCACCATATACTCGCCGTCCACAAAAATACATTTAACAACTGCAGCTGAACACAAATGTTGTCCAGCATCTAGACCGGAAAAGAGCAGGTGAAGAAATATGGGCGGCGAGTATCCCGGCGACGGGAAAGTGGATTGATATTAGATATGTAAGGTTTATGAATATAATATGTCTACTTGATAAGTTGAATGATCAACCTTTCAACTACCTATGTATCTAATATCAACCACTAATTAGAATTATTTATAAAATTAGAATTTAATAAGTAACATTAAGTCATGATGGATTTTGCTAAAGAAAAGCGAAAATTCGTCCACACTAAAACTCAAAAATGATGTCTCATTTTTGGAGACATTACACCTAGGATGCCTCAAACATGATATTTCTTTTACTGTACCGTGGTTGATGACAAATGTTGTACAGCTTCTGGTGCAAGAGAAATAATTGAAATATCATGGACATCGTATAATTAGTGTATTAGTTAAACCATTTAGTAGATGGAAATTGAAGAAGAATTGTGTCTCCCCAAGAACTGAGTCCCAACAATTCAGCACTTCAAAAATCAATGACTCGGCTTTACGCACGGGTCAAATGCGGTTCAAATAAAGAGAAACTTTTATTATTCAAATTAGAATAAGTTATAATATTAATTATGCATTTATGTATAAGATATTATAAGGAGTGATAAATTTAAAGTGAAACACTAATGATTTTGAAATTTTTTTTTTACATTGTTGTAAATTTTAACTTTTAAGTCGTAACAAAACATCATTTTAAGGGGATTCGATACGTGTCGTTTTTAAGGAGTTCATTATAGGCAATTTTCTGTGTTTGCATGCTGGTTGTATAAATGTGTACGTGATCATAATAATGTTATGTGTGAGTGACTGTGTATAAAATAAATAGCGGAGCTCTCCCGCACGTGAACGAACATGTCAACAACGCTTCACACAACGCTTGTTTTGTACTTTTTTAGTCAAATGTATCAATATTTTGCCAATCGTATTAAATAACCTACTATTCGATAAAATTTATGAAAACCTATTTGAATTTGTCATACAATTTACTTTAAAACGACTTCCTTACATTTTTTTTTTATTCATTTTTCAATTTCAATATAAATTTAAATTTAAAAATTCCTAATATTCAAAATTTAAAAATCTAATTTTTTAATTTTCAATTTAAAAATGTGGCAGTTGTTTTCTAGAAAACTTCATGACAAATTCAAATGTGTTTTCAAAAGTTTCATTCGAGTACTAGGATAAATGCTCAGTTGGAAAACGATAGATTTATTTTGAAAGAAAACAGAGACGGGATCGAATCAACTTAAGAGAATGTCACAACTGTATGTTTTGTCACCGTCTAACAATATTGTACAATATAGCAAAAACTATTTTGCAAGGGATAATTTTACTCCCTCTGTATTTATAGTAGAGTTACCAAAATACCATAATAACCATAGGGAAGAACTATATCTATCTCGTAGTGTTTTAATTTTTTTAACTTAGTAATTTTTAAGAATTAAAAAAATATTATGTAAATTATAATTTTGGTTTATTCATTGTATATTTTTTTTTTATTTAATATTTATTGTTTTGACATCATTAACACATACAAAGTTATTATTGTTTTAAAATCCATAATTTTTTATGTTTTTCAAACTTAATTTGACTAAAAAAACTATTATTTATGATGTATAAAATTAATTTCATAACTACATGAGTGTAACCTTGAGTGATGGTGTATCACGCATAACCTCGTAATTATACAACAATTTAACAATAGTACTTTAACTTTTAAGCTACTTTTAATAAACATTTAAGTATAAAATAAATTCAAAAATTTAGTTTTTTTCAATCATTTATTTAAATCAGGGCTGCATTTGAAAAAGAATTCCGTTTTATGTTATTTACAATTAAAACGTTACATAATTTTTGGGTTTATCGTTATTTAGAACTAAAACTTCATACAAGTTTTGGGTTTATGGTTATTTAAATTATTGTTAATACCTATGAAATTTATTTAAAAATAATAACTAATGCGGGTAAGGTAATGGCCCGGATAGGGAATATAATACAATCAATTCTAGATTGTTTGCATAATTGCATGAAATAAATGTTTCTACTAAACCAATAGACCTTCTAAATAAATAGATTTTAAAATATTTCGTTTTGTGGTATTTTTCGTTCAATGATATTCTATAAATTACATTATCCGTTATGTTTTGTTTAATGATATATAATATATTTCGTTAATCGCTATGTTTTGTTTTGCGGTATTTAATTATTTTTGTTTATCACATTCCGTTATAAACGTTTACAAACTTCAATCCTTTTTTGACAAATATAATCATAACGTTTGCAGGCCCTGATTTAAATTGGCTATATCACATCCCTACAAAAATCTTGTGTGTGGTATCCTCGGAAGTAATTTTGTTTTGTATACTACCTACCAATTACAGCGTAATTCTAGAGTCTAGAGTGGTTATAAACCATTTTTGTAAGACGGCACGCTAATTTAGATCCATGAAAAGAGTGACTTTGTTGCCTTTGAATTGAATGCTACTTTATACTGCTATAAAACTGGTCTCTTTAGTACTTCACCTGAAATCCTCAACAGTAGTCGTCAATCATCACTTAATGTATAAAAGTGTTCCTTTTTCTTTCGCGATTATATTGTGATTGTAATTTCAAACATTGGAAAAGATATTTAAGGTCTCAGAAAATCCAATACTTTTTATTTGGGTTTTTTTTATCAAAATACCTAAATAACTGTAGTCTGAAAAAATTTAAAATTAGTCCACAAAATTAAGAATATGAGAAAATTCAAAAAACCACAAATGTAAATGCTGGCAAAATGCACCTCAAATTTTGTACATTTATCCATTTTCCTACTATTGTATTAAATTTAAATTTAAAAATATTAATAAGTATTAATTCATCGTTGACAAGTGGTGTAAAATCAGAACCAATCTTGAAAAATGTAAAACTATAATATAAAGTACATCATCTTCAACATTTAAAAATAAAAATAAAATATTTTATTATAAATTAATTGATTAATTGATAAATGGATGAAACAACCTCAAAAATACAACAATATTACAGTTACAATGGATCAATTAGAAATAATATTAATCATAAAATAATAAAAAAAAATCAATAATTGGTACATAATTATTAAATACTACTATGGTAGGCAATATTATACAATATACAGATTCTATCATGAAGACAGTTTTCCATTTCGATTACATAATACATTTTAATTTGTCATTATAATTTATAATCTTCACAGTTCGAGGTACACTCAGACTCGGTCTATTATTATTTTAACTTACAGTCATTGAACAGCTGACTGAAAAAAGTTGATACGTTGTATAGTGATTGTATACCTGACGTATAATATAATAATTCGATTTCTAGACAGCTTATACACTATATAATCATAAAATATGAAATGCGATAATATATCTACTCAATATAACATTGAGTCTATGTACTATGGGTAGATTCAAGTTGGACGGAAATGATCGAGTTGACAATAGGTAGCGATTGAGTTCATCACTGCCTTTCTTGTAAATAATATTGTTGTTAGTAGACTTGTCTGAAAATTATAAAAAAAAATATATTATATACTTAAATATAGGTAATCGTAGTAGTTACGATTATTTTTTTTTTTTTAATGAACAACAATAGTAACTAATTATATAATCAAAATAGAGTAGCATTATAAGTTTACGAAAGCGATCAAAATACGAAACGCCTAAAGTATAAGATTATATGCGTCAGAGTTGTTGTGAAAAATGTTGCGAAAAATGACGTGACAACCGACGGTAAGCATTTAGAAATTAGAACACTCAAATTTTTAACTTTATATTCTGAGCTACTTTTAAATTAAATACGTAATGGAATTATAGGAATCTCTATACTATATTAGACTATTTTATAAATATCCATACAGTTGTGGCTGAACAAATTTAAAAATAATAATTATTATAAATTATTGCTTGTTTATTATTTTGCCGTGATTCTACTTGTATTACATTTTTACGGATAGGTACATAATAAATAATACATTTTGAAATTTAAAAACGGAAGTAATCCCATCCGTCTAATTTTAAGACATTTTTAATGTATGATAAATTTCACATCAAATTGAATTGGCATAGGTTAGGTCACCACAATTGCAAATGATTACAAATGGTTTGGCCATTATGGATAATATACTTTATTTTAATATTATAATAAAATTTTCAAATTTGTCATACATTTTGATTTATTAGTTGTTTAATATTACATAAATATTCTATTAACATGAAGACCAGAAGGAAGAAATAAATCATTTAGATATTTGAAACTATCTTTGAAAATTCATACTATAATATTTTCAAATGTTTATTTTTTTATTTTTTAATCGTCAATAGGTTACTATGAAATATATTTAACAGAACATCGTTGGACTATATTTCAATAACCATCCAAATATAAACGATGCACTTCTAGCAAAATATGTTACTGAGTAGGTAATACTGTAATATTAAAATTATAATAAATACATTTCATTAAGGGCCTTCTGTTCCGGCAGTACTCAAGGGGAATTCAATTAGACAACCATATAAACAACATCGATGCGATGGCTCATATTTATAAAATATAGTTATTTTGGCAAGCTTATCACTCAACACATCCATGAATCACAGTGAAATTGCCTATATAAGCCCCTTAAATTACACTGTACGTACACCAAAGACGTTTGCACCATCAGTTCTTTACCATGCACGTTTACAAAAATTATTATTTAACTCCTATCACCAATTAAGAGGACAACGCACTATCATATGTTTGGCGCAAATAAATAAACAATTAAGAGGACGCTAAACATACATTTGTTGTCTCTGTCTTACACACGCACGACAATTTTTGATATTTCACATACGCATATCTTACCCGAAAATGAAAATATTGAAATCGCCTACACTTAAGCACAGATAATATTCTTACCTAAAAGTATGATAATAGGTCAATTCACTCTAATATTAAAACTAACAACGCACTATTTTAAATTGTTAGCTCAATATTGTCCATTTGTTTTCTCTTTCAATGACCCACGCAAAACATTGAAGAAACGCATTCACTTAAAATTGGTTTTTTTTTTATAGCTTTCGAGTAATCTTGATAAGGTATAGAGAATAATATTTTTGATGGTTTGACATATCAGTTTCGTATTTGATTTTATTATTCAGCTCACAAAATTGTGGATTTTAATGAATATATTAAATTATTTAAAGACAACAAATGTGTTTTGTCTATGTCGTGCGTGGTCCAGAGAGCAAAACAAAAATAGTGTGCTTGACATCTTCTTAAGTATACGACACGACGTGGTGTAGTGTGAATCCAACTTAAAATAGTACCTAAATAATAATAATAACAATAATTATAATAGTACGGTTGTTGCGGTGGCCACGACGGTAGAAACGGCGAGGTTCACCGTTTCTTGTTGTTCTGCATCCGGGCGGCCGCGTTCCTCTGCCGGTCAGCGCACAAAGGCATATGCCTCTCCGCAGACGCCTCGTTGAAGGTCCGGCCACAGTGGGGGCACTTGACCAGGTCCGAGTCGACCTCGTCATCCTGGTCCGCCACGTTCTCCAGCTCTGGCGGCAAGTCCTTCACTGTGCCGCCCGCTGCCAGGTGCCGCTGGACTGCCCTCGCAGCCCGCACGTTGCGCAACAGCTGATCGTGTTTCCTGCGCCACGCGTCCTTTTTCTTCTGGAGCTTCTCGGCAACCCGCTGGTCCTCTTTTTGGCTCTGCACAGAAAACGAAACGTTATGGTCGGCTCTTGTGGTCTACCGTGGGTAGTGAGAGAATGGGTATGGGATACGCTCTATTTGGGTGTGAAAGAAGTTGCGCACTACACCGCCGGCCGCAACGCGCAACAAAGTGGGAGTCGGGTGAATTGTGTTAGTGAAAACTCTAAATTTCTTATTTTCTTATTTTATTTCGATTAACTTATCTACGAACAATTTAAAGTATTTTCGTATAATTTAGTGGTAATGGCAGAGGCGAGAAAATGATCACGAGCACACTAATTTCCAGGGCATTAACTTATAGCCAAACAATTATTAAAGCTAAGTTCAAAAGTTGATGTTTCTTAACTAAACTAGTTAGTTAAATAATTAAGTTAATTTAAAAAATAAATACCTTAAGGGTGTCAGAGCTAACTCAGTAACACGTCTTTAGTACAGAAACTTGCCTTACAATAACTATACCTACTTCAATTCTAACTCGAGTTATTTTTTTTCATTTACTCGCCTCCGATTTTACAACCGCTTCTCATGTATATGATATACCTACATGATTGTTTTGGTCGGTCGATAATATTTTCCTATACAACCTTAAATTGTTTGTAAAAACGCTACGGTCTACGACATGTTATGTACTGTTTTAAATATCGTGGACAAATTTGGTTTCAAACAACCTGTGTGACAACAAAGTGGATCTTTTTCGCGCGATACAGTCTTACAAACAATTTAAAGGCGTGTAAAGTCCTCTTAAACACATGTTTACTCTATACCAGAGGATTCTTAACCTGTGGTCCGGGGCCCCTTGGGGGTCCGCGATGCTCATGTCGGGGGTCCGCGGCAGCCTCAACAACATACATCAATAAGTGACAGAGTGCATTATTACAATATTATTGGATTATTATTATTTTTTTCATATATAATATGTAGATTCTACACCAAATAATTGTATTATTA
>WHPZ01565726.1:0-25961 GCA_016617965.1 Macrosiphum rosae
GCCATCTATTATGACTTAATATTTTCATATTTTAATAAATCATGATTTATTCATGAGATATTTTTTAGTATTCTAATATGATTAAATTTAATTTTTGGGGTGGGCCTCAGGGGGGGCCGGAGAATTTTTAAGGTGGGCCCGGGCCCACCCTGGCCCACCCCTGGCGCCGCCACTGCCTACAACCTACCTTATCTAGTTATCTAAATAAAATGTTGGTAATAAAAAATAATATAAAAGTACAAAAAAACACGGCTAGTAGTAAGAATAATATCGTACTATTGCAGCATGTATATAATACACACAAGTTCATCATTATTTATTGGTGAGTGTGAATTGTTTATTTTTATATATTTTTAATATTTAAATACAAATATTTTGACTATTTAAAGCATGAGCATCAGTGGTTCAGTGGTAGAATGCTCGCCTGCCACGCGGGCGGCCCGGGTTCGATTCCCGGCTGATGCATAGATTTTTTTTACTTTTCATCTTGCACGGCTTAACAATTTAATTTTCCATTTTACAATGTTTTTAATACTTTTTAGTATTGTATGTAATTATTTTATTATTTTACACAATATCCTGCACCGCATGTATTAAAAACGACTAAAATCCTATTTTAAAACAATAGAGTTTATTATTATGAAAAATTACATTGTTATTATGCACTGTATACGAGCATCATCTATAAATTATAATACCTAGATGGCTAGATAATAATCTAAGTTTCCCTTTCCGACTCAGGCTATATTTTCGATGACTTTTTGAAAGATGTCATCGGCCTTTCAACCAGAGTTACGTAATATTCTTATTATATGGGCCCAATTATGTATATTTTTTTGCAATTTTCTCGAAAACAAAGAAGCACGTATGATTAAGTATTTAAGTGTATAGTAATAGTTCTAAAATATCATTAACCGTGGGAAATAATACACGCGTTTATGGCCAAATATTGTGTTGTACTAATTATTTTTGCGTGGGCATACGTCTATCACGCATTTGTTCCGCTGTACTTCATAAATGCGAATTCGGAATTAATAATAATTATTATTGTTATACGTTTTTATAGTGACATTAATAACATTATAATATATTAGAATGACGTACTGTGCAGGTTAAAATCACGTATGCTATTTTTTAATTAGTATATATATATTAATATAAACGCGCGAGTGATATTTATCATAATATATATATGTCAGCATTGCGACTAACAATACTTGCAAGTTGCAGGCTATAATGCGATACATATAGGTATATGAAGTTTAGGAAATATCTTCCACCTGCAGGACTATGACATATTGTCATAACTTCAGTAGTTCTGTGTAGTATTATAATAATATTATACATAAAAAGTAAGATCTACAATAGAACTTGATATCGAAGGACAAGGTTAGTGATATATAATATTATGCGTAGGTACATAATATTGTATACAGAATTTGCTATTATATATTCGAGTATAGATATATATTATACGAATATGTGTACCTACAACCTATACCTGTTGCTTACACTTCAACTCAAAGGACATTTGAAACAAACCGAGAATAAACTCGAAACGTAGGTATTTCACGTTATTTTATATGAAATCATTTAAGTTCAATAAAAAACAATAAAAAACAATAAAAACAACAACTGCAATTACGCGTACAGCTGTAGCAGTCAGACTAATGTCAAAATACCTATATTTTTATAATATTTACATTTTATTGTTTATATATTCTATATGTACTTATTTTAATTAATATATAAAGAAAATATTTTTAAATGAATAATTTTTACTGATTTTATTATTCGTTGAAATTTTTTTTTGATTGCCGATTATGGTAATTATACGTTTACGTTATTGTAGGCTGTATAGCCTGTAGCCGATTAAAATAACGCATACCTAATACCTATCACCTATGTATCAATTTACTTATAAATAACCTACAGACTTTTGATGATTTTACACTGTGTTGAATGTTGATATTACATTATAGACGGCCAGCCGGGGCAGGTTAATTCAAAAACAAATATTTTCTACTTAACATTACACGCAGTCCGTTATTTAATATTCAGATTTAAATATATGATATACTATAATTAAATTAATTGTTTGGTATTATAAATATTAAAGTATAATATATATTATATACATTTATAGCGACCCCAGCTATTAAAATACCTATTTCCCGTATCGTTATTTTATTATATGAACGTGGTGATAAATCGGCCGCTCGAACCATACTTAGGTATGTTTTTAGCTGTATAGGTAATAGTATAGTATCTAGTAACGAATAAAAAATGACGTTGGTTTTATCGAAACATATTTAACTTATAAGTTACAATTATATAATATATGTATAGGTTTATTAATTATTCTTGTTATGTATATGGACTCTGTTGATTTTTAAAACCTCAAAATCACATGATAAGCAAAGGTATTAATAAATACTCTTTTTTCAGATTTAATCCAAAGAATGATAACAGTCTTAGATAAATTTGAAAATTTAAATCTTTAACAGTTTAACATATTCGTCTTAATATCAATAATTAAATTCCCACATTATAAATTATACATAACCTATACCTATTGGCTATTTGCTATTAGCTATGTATACATATTGTAACTAAGTATATAAAGCAGGTATAAACCATATTTTTAAAAAATATATGAAATACCTACTTGTATTATAATACTAAATACACGTCGCCACTATTCACTAATGGCTTTTAATTTTTAAATGTACTATGTACGAAATATGTAAATAAATAGGATCCCAAACATTAAAAATGTATTAACTCAATTACGTGTTTCTAATAATGCCATTTCTTCTCATAATTTAAAAAACGTTAATATAATATTATACATAGGTATTATTATATATTTTAAATGCAGGTATCTGGTATATGCTCTAATTACCTACTGCAGGCTATTATTCTGTGGTACTTTCGAGCTCTAGAAACTTTTTTTAGTATAAATTGAATTATTATATTCTCAACACCCGTATATTTCGTGTAATGTAAACACCAGGATACTGCAGGAAATGCCATATTATTGAACAAATACACACTCTCTTAACAGTTAAATTTCAATTTCATTCATTTTCTATAGTATAAAAACAAAGCTACAAAAAGTAAAAACTGAAATTATTTTATTATCAAGAAATTCCTTAACATCGCTAAAAAGCGCTCATCCAAGTAAAACAACGTTAAGTTGATTATATTATACCTAATTTATGCGATAGTTACTTCTATGTTTATATTATTATGTTTATTATATTTTATTATATTGAATAACCTATCCAACAGTCCTAAACGGTTTTGTATTCTGTGTTTATTGTATTATAAATTAATTGTATATTAAGTGTTGATTAAAAAACTATTAAAAATAAAGTATTATAAGTTATTGTGTGAAATAATAATAGATATTAAATAGTATTTTAACATTTTATAGATATCACATGTGCTATGCATGTTGGTTTTTATAGGTACCTACCTGATATCAAAGGTCTCTGTTGTGCTCGTCCGTTGGTCCGGATGATTCGCTTCATGCACGCGGACACGACCCTAGGCTTTTCGGTCATTGTTGCGGCAAAGTCACACGAATGATCAATAACAGCGATATACAACAGTATAATATAGTTAAGATATATCACTTGACACAGGGATGATGAATTCGACACGAAGTTCCGGCGTGGCAAGTCGGAAATGAATTACGAAAACGCTCGACTATCTTATTATAATATACGCACTGCAGGATAACCTACCTGCTACGAATTTGATTTACGATTTAGAACATCGTTGGCGACGAGCGTAAACGGTGTTATAAACACGGCCGTATAAGGGAAACGGAATGAGAATAACGACGACGGTAAAAAATTAATAATAATAAAAAACACAAAAAACCGATTGTAAACTGGACGGCGCGTGCGTGATCGTGCTATTGCTGCAGCACCAACCCGACGTCCGACTGATGCCCGCGAAAACCGCGTGCCATGTGCCCGGTGAAAAATAATTAAAAACACTTTAGGTATGTATTTACTATTATTATTATCATTATTTTAGCGTTGTTTTCTACAACCGTCGCGGCGGCGGCGGCGGCCGAACGTCCTTCTCGATCCGACAGATCCCACTCTCCAGGCTGTAACGTCCTACGACGCGTGCAGTGAATTGCAGCCTGCAGCCTAGCCACACTACTGCAACCGTCTGCAGATATACCTATATAATATTATAATTGTATACGTATATATACACTATATATGCCGTATACTTGAATTTTTCACGTATATTATATTTTGTTATAATATAATAATAATAAATCGTCATGACGAGCGGTTTTGTTATTAATATTAGGTACTTATCATCACCAGTGTCATAATAATAATTAGGTAATAGGTATATTATATATTATTATACAGAGGGGTCGTGTGAGAGCTGCGTTAGATTTGTAAATATTTAATAAAAAATATTACTATTTGCGTATATACTATAGGCAATTCGTTTTACTGGCGATATTAATTAGTAATTATTTTATTATAGTTAATTGTTGAGATTTGTATTTTAAAAAAAATGTTTACGGTTTTAAATGGTTATAACGCCACGTTCGTATACAATTAATCTAATTTTTTACTATTTCTTATCATGGTGATTTTTTCAGGATATTTAAAAATAATATTTAATGACATACTATATATATATAATTAGTATACAGTCTTACAATCACAAAGAATGCATCCTACTTTGGTTGTTCACGTTTTCAAATCGGAAAAGCACTGAAGTTTTATCTGGTTTTATTCTTATCTTGGACATTCATAAAAATGCTAAAAGATAGATTCAGACGTTACTGATAAGTTCAAATTAAATTTAAAAGTTGATCAGTGTTATCATTTACCTAGTTACCTATTTGTTTTCATTCCACTATGGTGACTCCACAACGACACAACACTAGTAGTTTTTCACACTAAATAATAATATGATGTATAGGGTTAGGCAGAGATTCGAAATTCAAATGCCATATCAATTTGTTCATATTATGGTGCTTAGGAGTGCTTATATTCAAAGCCACACAAAGTTTAAATAATAATATTTTGTATGTGTTATTAGTTTGCTCATTTTGTATAATAGGCTGTATAGCTGTGTTGGATACAACATTAGTGAGAGTATTCTGTGCTACATTCGTTTTTAATATTATAAAAACGACCTCTACCAAATAAAAATGTATAAATATTCAAATTAAGTTCATTATTTGTGAAAAGCTCTGTATAATTCATATAGTCGAAATCAATATATATTTTCACTAAATTTTAGAGTGAAGAAAAATAGTAAACATATAAGGTTAGGCATTAACTGAATGTCCGAAAAATAATTCTGAGCGGAGACTTATTAAATTTATATTAATCGAAAATTCGCTATGATTAATAAGCTACTGAAATTCAAATAATGACTCACTTGAACTTTAAAGTAAGTATAAAAACTTTTTCAAACCAATGAATTTTAATATATAAATATTATGTTCATAACATTTTTTTTAAACTCAAATTCTTTTTACAATAATTACTATTAAAATAAATTGTTTCTGAAACATTTATTTTGCAAGAGAGTGATGTGTATTTAATTTTTTTAACACTATTCAAAACACTTAATACATTTATTGTCTATTGAGCATACCTATTATTTAGAATAAATTCTCATATTAATTATTTATATTCTAAGGAGTTTTATATAGGCAACATTTTTTGACTACATGTAATTTTATTGTATTAGTACCGTGTTATCGTTGGGTAATAAATTCTTCAATATTTATCATAGTATAATATACTATTGTACATTATTAATAATGGAAAACATTTTTTTTTATTTACATAATCTTTATTAAATAAGGGTTAGATTTAAATATTAACTCTTAGTATGTATACAAATTGTTTTGATGGGACGGGAATCTATCAAACATTATTTAATTTTTGGGAAAATAGAAAGAAATATGTATACGTTTGGTGAAAACCGCTGTCCGTAGACATTTTTATAGACGAAAATCCAACTTTACCGTAAACGATACATAGACTCGTAGGTACATAAATTATGTAAGATAATACACCATCATAATATAGATCGTTGAGAAGATATTGTTTGCGGGCCTGCAGTAAGTATAAGGACTAAGGAGGGCGGTATAAGAACGAGTTGTGAGTCCGGATTATAGTTAGGTTTTTTGCAAAACCCCATCTCGCGTATATTATATATTATTAAGTAGGTACCTATGTATTTTAAACTCGACGTATAATCACTCAAAAGCAAATAAAACCATTCTTTAAACGTCATTCTTGCAGAAGTCTTGTATCAAAAGAAAACTCCGAATATTATTACGCAGACACGAGCCGATTAAAACTTCGGACCGTGGCGCGACGCTGACAATGGGCGGTCTTAAGGGACGGCACAAAGGTTTAATCCTATTTTCCGTTTTTTTTTAACCGACAACGAACGTTATAGTCGCGTGTCGCATTCGTCTGTCGTCATTATGCGCATTATATGGCGGGAACGCATTTATGGCGGATCGCATCGATTTTTTTCAAACAGAAATTCGGTCAAAGCTCTAAAATAATTTGTTATTTTAAAAAGGATTTTAGAAATAAAGAGATTTGTTATGACTGTTCTTAAATAATCATGCATGCCTACATATTATTATCCCTCGTCAAACTATAATTTCTACATTTTAATAAACGTAATACTTAATTATAAAACGATATAATAGGCTATGACTCACTGGCCTATGCCCAGTGGCGTTAATAGATTTTGTTTAATTAAAGAGGGGATAAACTATTTTTTTATTAAATCTCAATAAAAATTATGTTTTTTACTATGCTTATTGCTTATAGTATTTGAAAAAAAATATAACCGTAATTTATTAAAGTACCTATATATAATTAGGTAGAAGGTACCTCTAACGGTATTTGATTTTATTTTTTATTTTTTTACATGGTATCAAAAATATCTTCGCGATAAATTACCTCTAATTCTCAATTAATGGCCAACAATGTTAAGGCCTTAGGGTTAATTAACACTTATTGAGATAGTTCCATAAAAGTACGTTAAATTAGGAACAAAAATAATAGTCACAGTAGTCATTCTTTTCAGGGTTTCTATTAGACAGATTTTTAGTATTTTTTGTAGATATATGCTGCATAGTGCATACTATTTTAAATAATTGATAAATATTGGAAAAAATGTGTAAGCCTACATAAACCGGATGAACATAAAGCATAGATGGCTGTTTTAGGAAAATTAAGTTTAAGTATAATGGATTGTATGTCTGATAGTTGATACACAATAAAAACAATATAAATACTATAAATTAATCATAAATAATTTATCAATCATCACAAAATACATATTATTTGCAAATTACAGTAAACGTATGAAATACACTCAAATATATCAAATGTACCTAATGTTATTTAAGATTATGAAAAATAGACAGTAGGTGGATTATAAGAATTTGATTAATTTAAGGGTAATAATTAATGGGATAGTCTAACCGAACATTTTACAAACTTTGGTCATCAGGTGTCTCACAGCAAGAAAAAATCACAGGATGGTCGAGATACCAAAATAAAATTTTGACATAGTATGCGAATGATATGAGCCTACAGAATGGAAACACATGATTCAAAAATCAGGTTCCAAGGATGATTGATATATACCCAATACAATTTGTCTTAAAATGTTAATGTAATACGGTCGTGGTGAGTATTTTCCATCTCCTGTATATGTAATAATAATTATAAATTATTTTTATCAATTCCAAACTTTTCCATTTTGCTAACACACCCTGCTGTGTAATAACGGCTGTCTTATTGTTCGTGTGTGTATATATAATTTAATAACTGTGTTATGAATTTTATTATACATTTATTATAAAATGTTATTAAAATATATACGACGTTATAATATGTATGCTTCCGAGGTGTACCACCGCCACCTCCATCCGATGAGGGTTGGGTCCTATATAGTCGCCACCGTATCAAATGACGGTTTTTTTTTCTCCATCAGATGGAAAAATCGTTCACGAGTATAACGCGAACGGACAGTCCCGCCCGGCGAGCACAGCCGCACAGGTATGATATCCCGTCGCCATCCACCCGTCCACTGTCCACACACGTGGTATGAGCATATCGTGTATACGCGGTATACCTACAACGTATATATCATATACTCATATATACGTATAATATATATAATACATGTGATGACGACGATATAATATGATAATATAATACTGCGTATACCTATATCGTTTACGGTATATACCTGCGACAACATAGTGTAGGGGATAAATAGCTATTTGCCCTGCTGCAGCAGAAACGGCTTCCTGCAGTCGCGTGACGCCATTTCGAACAGCTTTTGGTTTTGGATCGGGTATGAATAATGAGTATGATGATTGGCGATGGTGAAATAAGAGTATTAGTGGACAATTGTCATAGATTTTATTTCTACCAAAGGCCACTGACAAAAAGGATTTCACCTATTCAGAGTGGTACGATAGTGCACTGCATCTTCAAAATGGTGCCGCCGAAGGTTTGTGGAGTATACCAACCAGGATGGTCACATGGGTTCGATTTGTATAATATGATGCCAAATGCTAATTGAAAATGCAAGGGTATATCACTACTATAATAGAAAAAATAAAATTGTGACTAACTACTAATCACTAGGGCTCGGAAATTTATGGCCTAAAAATGTAAAATATATAGGTAATAGACTAAATAAACAACTATAATTATGACAAAAGTGGCTTGGTGTGGCTTGGTGTTTGCATTCAGTCACGTAACATAAAATTCGGTATACTCAATACTCATTCAATAATAGACATTGTGAAACAGATTAATTATAAAATTAGCATCGTATATGTATAAGGAAAAAATTAAAAATGCAAGCGTTTAAACTCACAGCCTACCTAATGATAGTAACCACATACATTTGAAAACTATCATTGTAATAATCAAGTACTTTTTGAATACCTATTAGCGTATATATTATGTTGCATCGCAGGGTGAATCCTCGAAGCCTGCACGGCATGGCGGTATGGCTTTGCCCGTCGATATACAAACCAGCTATTTTTATAGTATATATCCTACTCGTGTTTTATCGACAATAAAACAGATTTTGATTTTACGCGGTCTTTGTGTCTGCATCTCCGCAGCCAGTTTATATTGTATTATATGACAACTGCGCAGTTATACATTATATACATATATATGTATAAGCCGTCTTTGGCGGTTTTAACCGTTTTTACGACTGTATATAGATAATGTATTAACTCTACAAGTAATTTATTATGCACATCAATATATTCTAGACAGTCGACATTTTGTACATGATTTTTAGGCTTAACATGTAGGTATTACTATAGCTATATAGACTATAGAGGTAGGTATAGGTACCTACAAGTATAATATGTTGTCCAATTTAAAAAAAATCATAATGATCGATTTTTCGTTATAATAATATAAATTTGATTTTTGTTCGTAGAAAAACTTGTAAAATTACGGACTATACAATGCAGAGACCGAATAGTCAGGGACTCGCCTCACTACGTTTCGATGATGCAGGATAGTGCAGGTTCATCACAGCTATTGTGAAAACGTGGAAAGCGAAAAGATTAAAATGATAATTCATCGAATTAAGACAAATTCGAAAAACGATTCTGAGCTGCAGCAGAGAGCGTTAAAAGTTAAAACCATCAATCGCATATACCGAATGTAACAGGAAGACCTGACAAAAAAAAAACTCTGTGTTTATCGATAATATTGTACCTTGATGGATACTATTTGAACTTATGAAGTAAAATTAATTTAATAAACACACCCAGACAGCATTTTGTAATGATATTTGATAATATTAGTATAATGAAATAATAATATTTTTAGGTAACAAATCGCTGTAAAAATTGTATAAACATATATATACGTTCAATATATTAAAAGTAAGTAGGTATAATATAAATATTATTTTTTTATATAATTTGAACGATCAAATGTTATTACTATAATAAGGGTGATAAAACTATAATATAAAAAATGTAAATCTCGAGGTTCTATACAGGTATACTGTGCGTCGAGAGATTTCTCCTGTGCATTATTATTGTATTATAAGCCAGTTGCCAGTACATAAACTGATGAAATGCATACACGCCACAGGTACCTATACTTCATATCCCTATACGTATATAATATAATACGCATATTGTGTTTCTCAAAGGATAGCTTAATTATCGTGCACATGGCGATGAAAGGAAGGAGATGACACGCTGCATTATGTCATATGCCAATATATGCACGCGCCGTGTGATACCTACCTGCTTTTTAATCCAGTTCTAGTACAAAACCGAATCGAAAACAATACTCATTTTATTATATTATTCGTCCAATTCACGGTAGTTGGAGGGATTATATTCACTAGTTTATTTGCGACGACTTCATAATATTTTATATTTTTATACACCTCAAAGATTTATCTGCATTCATTATAATTCATAATATTTGTATGGACACTAGATAATCAAGCCCGCTAGTGAATTCGGATTTGAGAGTTCACACCCACATTGCACCCATACACTTATATACTCTCAGCAGGGTAAAAATTTGCAGAAACTATTAAATTTAAATCGTATCTTTATAAAACTATATACACTCATGAGTTATAACTTATGTGCCATGAACTAATGACTTGCGACTTGCAATCTATTTGTTAATATAAAATAAAATTATCAATAATATTACGGTATGAATTTAAAATACATAATATATCTCTATGGCATTTTGATTACTCGCAGATTATCTGAATATGTATAGATCTACATAGATTGCTGATAAATATACATAAAATTATCTTTTTTATCTAGATAAAATTATTGCCGTCCGAAAAAGCAATATACATCATAATATTATATTAAAAGATATTTTAATTAATTTTAGTTATTTTCACAAATATCTTCATTGGCAGACTGCGTTGGATAGGTCGACATCGTTCAGTCGTTGCCACGGAGAAACTGAACACACGCAGATCATAAAACTGATAAAATGCCCCTGTATAATAGTCGTTCCTATATTATTATAAATTGTCAGGTTAAAGTTAGAACGCATCTTTGTGTATTTTTTATTGAAACGGTATTCGATTTCACCGTCAGAATGGTCATATTGTTGTATATAATAACAATAATAATATTATATGCATATATGTGCATGCTGACTTGCACTTACATCTTATGGTGTATATATATATATTGTATTAACGACTTAAAACTGTCGGTAAATAAAAGATTTACGATTTATGCATTACAATGTACATATATAGAACAATATGCATAATATAATAGAAAACGTATAAAATAAACAGATCCCATAAATGTGAATGGCCTAAACAGCGGTGTAAAAAAAAAAATTATTCCGCGAAACGCTATATTATATTATATTACCGCCACTGCAGCTGTATTTATATAGATCAGGATTTCTTAATCTTTTTAGGGTCACGGACCCATTTAAGATATTAATACTTAATACCTGTACAAAAAAAATAGCTACAGACCCCTCTTAAAAGAACAATTTTGGTATTTAGTTATTAAAACGAACGTAAATCAAAAAAAAAAAATATTCAGAGTGGTGCCTGAATGGCTGAATATAATGGAAATACTTGCTCAAAAATCGTTCTCAAGCATATTTCTTTTGATGTACCTACATAAAATTCTCGATTCCCGGCAAGTTCGGATCCGTTGCACCACGATAGTTAAACGATAACCTGAAGTTCGGTCGGTACATAGGCTAGGTTAGGTATTATAACCTAACCTATTGGACCAAAATGTTCAACATAAATGTCCCTAATGAACGAACCTAGGATAATGCATCAAGATAAATAGCTACCACTATTGTCTATTTGTTTATCGCCCATTTTTAATATGTAAATAGAATACCTAATTTTTAAATTCTAGATGACAGTGATATATATAGACTATAATACTGTCTGTATAAAAGTGTCAACTCCTCTAAGAAACTTGGTAATAATAATATGGTAATAGACAATAGTTATAAACTATACAAAGATGACTTTGTGCATTTTGGGCATTTTATACGCGTTGACTTACCAACCAGCGGGTAATCTTCGAGAACCGGGCGGCACGTGTCTTCGGTCTGGAGGTGATCAAGACTCTGTTCACCACTGCACATCACAACACGCGACTGTGAAAAACGAAAAACAAAACGCAAAAACTATGCGCGATCCGGAATAGGATAACGGTCTCCGCGAAAACGGCCGCGACGGCTGAAAGTCGAAAGACTGACGGAAAAAACTGCGGTTACCCGCTCACCGCGAGTACCTGTACCGTGGTAAACGATATGGTCGGCGGTCGCTACGGCAGTGATGCTCTTACCGCAATCGGAACGCGCGGGTTAGGTTAGATTTGGCCGATAAATGTTTCGGTGCCAACTTTACGTCCGTCCGCGAATTCCATAACGAACTTCTATCTAAAGGCGAGTTTCCACTATACACGTTTGTCGTGTACACAAAAAATGTTCAGCTATGTCCAACAACACCTATATGGGCGCCCACTATCCATATACCATTGTGTTGGTATGGCTATTATACTCAGGGCGAGCGGATTACCATGATATTTCTCGTTTGTGCATCAGTCGTAAACATCGGTCGTCGCTGTAAGTTTTTTCAGATTCGCAACGACCAAGCGTATAATATAATAATTAATAAATATGACGATGTGCAGCTTGACAACATTTTGGTGAAATGGGTCTTCTCGTGGCGGGTTAGCCATGAATAATTAATATTTCGAAGGATGTATTAAATATTATAAATATATATAATACAAAATATCACCCATAACGACTTCCCGTTTTTGTTCAAGACATTTTGGGAGTGGAAATTATAACCCTTAAAACCCACCCTAGCTACGCCAAACTGGTCATATATTATACAATAAAATACAATAACCTACTACCTAGAGATAAAAATTCCATACTATAATTTCAATTTCAGGAAAATGCCGGGAAAAAATCATTTTTTACCCAGAGTTTCAGCAAATATGGAAAAATTGGAGAATATCAAATTAATATGATTCCGAAAAAAACTGTAGTTTTCAGAAAATTTAAAATTTTTGTTACCATGGAAAAGTTGGCTATGGACATACAAATATATGCTACTTGTATTTAAGCTTAAAAATTTAAACAATCTAACTAGGTATAGAAAACACACAGTTAAAAAAATAGATAAAGAAATCTGTCATTTTCATTTCACATAATTTTGTCAATTATCATTGTATGAAACTATTATCTAACTATATTAATACTGTCATACTGGTGACTGCAGGTAAGTATTTGATAGTTTTAATATTTTTAAACGTATACCTTGTGAGTAGATTGTAGGTAAAAATTAAATATTATTCCTAACTACATAGTAATAGTAAATACTTGATAATTAATATTACAATTAACTATTATTATTTATAAATAATGTATAGAACACTCAAGATTTAACCACCACAGACTTTAAATTATAATATTATATTATGTATTACCTATATGATTATCAACTATCATTATTTATTTATTGGATTGTTTCCACACGACATTACTTTTTTAATTCTTTAGGAAAAAAATGTATTTATTATTAATTTACTTTCATGAAATTTTTAAATTTTTCCTGTAAATGCCAGTTTTTTTTGTCAAAACCATTTTTTCTGGAAATTTTAAATAAAACCAAATTTTCCCAATTGTTCCTAAAAAAACCAGGTTACTACCTACGTATATCATTTCTGATCCGACATCGCTCTCACCTGCAGTTTCTCGAGGACGGTGCGTCAAGTAATGAACACATTAATCATCAATGTACCATGTACGATGTAGGTATACCGTATACCTACCTATATTATTCTCAGGTTAGGACTTCAACCGTTGTTTCCAAATGTATTGTAATTATTGTATTTTATAATGTACGATTGTATTAGGTACATAGGTACATATATTTTTAAATTTAAAAAAAATTTCCCATGTATTTTATTAGCACTATAACGCCAAAATATAGTACCTTTATTTTGTTATGTAGGAATATAGGTAATAATAATTAGTAACCGAATTGCGTCCAAAGCTGCTTTTCGGATTCGCATTCGAAAATACGTACCAATATACATATAATTTATTAATGTTTGTAAAATCTAAGTAAGTGGATATAAGTAGCTGGCTATAACTATCGTACACTCCTTCGACCGCTTTTTCAGAAGTCTGAGCGAGGTGCTGCGTCGTTTGATATTCGCGAATCAAAGCATAATAATATAATGCTGTATAATATTATTGTGTCCCTACATTGTGTCTTGACCTAAGACGTCGTATACCTAAGATAGGTGGTTATTCTGTTGACTGTTATGAATTTGTATTCAATTTGAGCTTTATCACACTGCAGTATACTCTTATAAAACGCATAGTAGCTGGTTACCTATATGGCTATATACTCATATTTAACAATAATACAACACTGTTACAGAAATTGTATGTTTGGTGTGATTTTTTTTCAATCTAGAACGCTATAATTAATTATCGTTACATTCTGTAAAATATTTTATTAAAAATGTGTTTAGTATAAAATCCTATAGGGATGAGGTATCGGTATGTCAAATTGTCAAATGTAAATTTGAGACCTAGGCCAACGCACAGTAAGTTGCGGCACCGATAATTCGTGTATATCAGAACATCATAATATAACACATTATGTTTGTATATTAATATATATTATATATTATGTACATATCATACATATATTAGGTTTACCTAATACCTATATTTAATACTTAATCGAACAAGACAATATTTAAAAAAAAATACGTATCACAAGTAGTACATTTAATAATACAATAATATATATAAATAAATCAACAAATTACAATAATAATAATATTATATAATATATAAAGAAGTATGATAATTTTGATTTTCTAAGTTAATATTACGTACAATTACGGGGCACGTATATGTACGAAACGTATAATATTATAATATTAATAGTAGGTTTACAATATAATAATAATATAAAATATATAAGGAAAAGAAAACGATGAGATACGTCGGAATGCGTGTGTCGAGGAATAGTAATTTGACGCGCGCCAATGGACGAATGAAAAAGACGAACGACGGATTTCGAAACCGTTTTAGTGTTCGATCAAATAATACTTAATACGATAGTAATATATTATAATCTGCTAATGATGTATTGGATTGTAATAGTTCTTGAACTGTTCTATAATATAATAATTATTACTATTAGATATAAAATGATACACACATTTGTCGCTGAAGGGATGTACTTGACTCGGCAGTAAAAGACGTTAATGAGAGATTTTTTCATTATACCTCGTATAATCTGAGTTTTATATAATGATATTGATTTTATTTTGACTTTTTGGCGCAAAAATACAAATTCGAATCTATCTCTATTTACGGTATATTGTATATAATTGACGAAAATTTAAGGAAGATGCTAAAATAACAACTGCCAAGCAAAATCAGGTATAGGTATAACTGTACAAGAATAAGTTTACCTATAAGCCTGAGATATTATGAAGGGTTTCAGTGTTTATTTTGCGGAGCTACGTTCACCATAACTTTAAAATAGTTACATCTCTATAAATAGATATATAACTCTCCCCGTTGACACTTTATTTTTTATTCTTATCGAATCGATATGACAACTATACAGGCCAAGAGACAATTTGTTCACGAGAAGCCAAATGTACGAAAAACTTCCTTTTAATAATTTTGAAATCATATAATAAAGGATAATATGACATGATTTGAATATTGTATCATATCATATATATGATATGATTGATATTGTAAACCAATTAAAATAGCTTCATTTAAAATTTAAATTATAAGAAAATTGACTGTAAATCACAACTATCTGGTAACTGCACGGGTTACCCACTCTCTCACCAACACACCTTTGACAGTAGTTGTAGGTATAATATAGATGTTGAAAATTAAAGTTTAATAATAAAAATAATGATAATAATAATAGTTTTAGCGCCACCTCTGTAAAACGGTATGAAAATACACAGTCAACAATATGATATAATAATAATTCATAATAGGACCTATACCAGATTTATAGCGTCTCCGGTCGAGTGTTGAGCGTTATACGGTCTAAGTGGTCTAAGTCGCTTGGTAGTCCTCTGTAGTAGTAATAAAATAATAATAATTAATAAGTGGCGACGCAGCCGATCAGTAGGGCCTCCAGACGGCCAGGTCGGTGTGTTGTTGCTGCTGTTGCTGTCGGTCGCTGTACCGGCCGCCGATGGATATGATGTCGCCCGCCTGATGGTGTTCGTCTAGCGATACGGCGGGGGGTGGCGGTAACAGTCCGATTTCAATGCCACGCGCGTTCCCTCCGCCACTGCCGGACGCGCTGATGGTCAACTGCGCGGCCGGATTGCCGGCAGCCGCGACCGCGGCCAACGCGGCCACGTCGTCCACGACGTACTGATGGTGTTCGACCGCGGACGGGTCCTTGATGCTGTTGTTGTTGTTGTTGTTGTTGTTGTTAATATGCAACTGCTGCAGTTGGTGTTCAGCCGCGGAAGACGGTGCGTGCAGGTGCAGGTGTATCTGGTTCTGGTTCACCGTCGAGTACAGGTGTGGGTACAGCACCATCGTGGTGGGCGGCGGCACGGGCGGTGGTTCGGCGGTCATCTGCACCGGGTGGTGCGGCGGAGGCGGCGGCGGTGGTGGTGGTACCACTGCCGCGTTGTACTGGTACGCGACCGCGGCCGGATGGTGATGGTGATGGTGGTACGACGACGGATGATGGTGATGGTGGTGTTCCGCGGTCGGCCAAGACGACGGGTAATAGCCGCCGCCGACGCCTGTTTCCAAATCCTGGTGATGGAGCGCTGGTTTTAAGAGCTCCTGTTGGTGTTGCTGTTGGTGCTCATGTTGTTGTTGCTGTTGTTGTTGGTGGTGGTGGTGTTGGTGTTGTTGGTGCGTGCCACAAAAGTCTGCCATGTGGTTGTTTTGCTGTACTTCCGGAAGACCGCTTCCATACACTGCGCACAAACGAACAAGAAAAAACGTGTTTTATTAGTAACTAGCGAAGACAATAAATATTTATTTATTAAAAATGTTTAAAATAATTGATCGAAAAAGGCTTTATAATATTATGTAAAACAATAAAAATATTTTATTATCATGTGTGTATATAACATTAGAAAACACCTGAAGCAAGCGTAGCAAACAACGAATGTATAGGTATACAATATTATGCAGATCAGAGAGTTCTGCAATAGTTTGAATAGAAGTATAGAATAGTCAACAGACAGTTGCAATTCATACTTCCAGGGCAGTAGGCACAGAACTATATTATACTATATAATATATATTAATGTAGGTAAAATGCCAAAATAACAACCACGGATTATTGGAATTTTGATTATACATATGAACCATATTTTCAAATCTCAATTTGTCTTTAACAATTAAGGAGTTACCCAAGGAAGAAGGATGTACAAACTTCTTTCATTTTTTCATTTTAGAACATCAATTCTATAGGTGATGGATCGTCGAAGAACAACGCGGCGGTGCAATGGGTATAGTGGGTACACATCTCGTATTTATATAAATAACTGATCTAAAGACATGGGTAGGTATAGGTATTCTACTATTCTATCTTGTTAGAGAGTACATATTATTATATTATTTTATATAGTAGGTACGATCCCCGTTCGTCCATACTTTAGCAATACCTTTTATATATTAAAAATTATAGCTATACATGAGACGGGACCACAACATTTATTGCCCATAATGACATATATACGTGAAGGTATATAACCAGGCAAACAGCTGGGACAATGGGACGAACGTATAATATTTATGGCATTGATGTACTTATATATTGTATATTACCTACCTATATAGGCATCTGGCATATATCATATACTATATAAATATGATATGTAGAGAAATTTAACGCGTCAATATGTATAATACAAGTCTCTCGGCGAGATTTAGTGCCGTTACCGGTTGCGTTTATTTTTTCTACATACAGGGACCTAAGTAACTATTAGGTACACGTGGGGTCGTAGATACCGACGACGACTACGACGATGACGACAATCCCATTACGATTTACAGGGCGGTTTGTGTACAGACACACGTTACTTGCCGTCATGAAATAAAAGGCTTATACAGTAATGACATATTATTATATCATACGAAAACGACGTAAAATATATTAATGACAGGTCTCGATAACCTAATCACACGTGGAAATTTCATTATATTATACGGCAGGTTAAAGGTAGATACTGATCGCGTAGGTAGTAGTACTGTAGTAAGAATTCGACGGTCGAGGTTATGTGATTTTGTACGTGAAACATTATAATATAAAATATTATACTTGGCTGTATAACCCCCAACTTCACCAGGGAAAAATGTAACAAACAGCAAAAACGGCGCTTTAATAGGTATTATATTTTTGTATGTTGGCTGTAGTGTAGCTCAATTCACGAGCAAATCGGCATCGGTGTACTTAGCTCTGTAAACTATAATATTCGACCGATCCAATTGTGAATCAAATTCGGTCGAGTATTTTCCGAGCCTATGAGCTACAAATATCAGGACATCGCATTTTGTAGTATCTACATTTTAATAATAAACAATTAATTAAATATTATTTTATTTTATTAAAAAAAATAATATGCATTGGGCATGTCGGCTAGTCGATACCAATTAATTTTTTTTTCAAATCTTATTTTTGTTTAACCAATAGCAACCCTATAAATGTTAAACAAACAATTTATTCGATTTTTGTGAGCCAAAACGAAATTCATGTTTGACCTATTCTATATTATCCTATAATGATTGAAAAAGGAATCAAAGAACAATTCGTACGTTTATTTACTTTTTTAATTTATCATCCCCCTGTTAATTTATTCAATAATTTAATTGGTAAATAATATAAAAATATACAATCACTGAATCACCTCTAATATATCTATATGCACGTTGTACACCTATAATACTGATAATTGGCGATTCTGCAGAGCAATATAAAAAAAATACCGACAGACATATTATTATAATTATAGGTATGTTACCCAAACTGATTTTTAAACTATAACATAATCACAATGAACGTCTTCCATCCTTAGGGCCGAGACTAATATTATTATTTACAGGTGACGTAACTATACTTTTAATACCGACGACTATACTTCTCATCCTGTTTTTTCGACGAAAATCTAAAAACATGCATATAATATTATACGTTTCTATAATACCCAATAACTAGAATGCTTATAACTGCCCAGCGCCTACGATGATGGATAGAACAAATAATAAACATTTGACAAGACAAGTCACGCGTCGGGCACGTCTAAGTGTCGAAACCGTACTAACTATAGACCTACGCCCAAATATTTCTGAACAGTGAAATACCTATGCCTACATTGTTATTACAATCCATTCGAATCCATTTCACTGCTGCAAAAGTACCTATACTAGCTGTTTATTACTGCTTTGTTACGATATTATACTCACTACAGGTATGTGTGTGTGTGTGTGGTTCAGTGTTTGGCAAAACATAAGTCATTACCCGATGATTACATGATTACAGTTTATATAGATTTTATCTATAACTAAATATTCATGCATTTCATTATTCAATTTTTTCATAGTGAAATTATGTTATTTTTAACATCAATAATCTTAATCCTTAAGTAATGACAAATTCAACTACTGTATATTTAATGAAAGGCATGAATATTTAGTTATAGATAAGATCCATATAAACTGTCATCACCGGATAATCGTAGAAATGATTACCCAACACTGGGTGTGTATGTGGTGGGAGCAGAGTAGGTCATTATTCGAATACAAATAAACAAATTTGCCAAACCCTGGGTTGAAGGAAAATGTATAATATATAGGTGTTTTATTGTATTATCCTATTCGTAGACACTCATATTCAGCCCAAAATCGGCCCGAAGGAGAATACGAATCATCCTATATAAAAACTCGTTTGACAAGACATGTTTATGCGATGTCAGTACAACTTGAAGTATTTCTGTGGATTTAATATACTATGTAAACTTATAGTATATATACGATGCTGTTCAAAGAGTAGATGGTGACTGGTGAAAATTATCTTCTGGAGGGGGGGATAGAAAATACCTAAATTAAATGTGAATTTATACCAACATCCGAGGATACATGGTAAATGATAGATGGTAGATTTGAAAAATTATGTGGATGTAAGCAAAATAATTATTACATGTTTTACATTGAAAAAAGTTGGCAAATTTGTCACAAAAGCTATAGACATACGAATATTTGAATACCTAGCTGATTTTTCAATAAGCTCATATAGTTTTTTTAACAATTTAATCATTACAAATTTTAAAAAACACTTATAGGACGTTAAATGTTAACCTTTCAAAGTTGGTAAATTAATAATTTATGTGTTTGCCAATGTATATTATGTATCATGTTGTAATTTTACACTAAAATAGTTAGTCGATTGCGATGTGTCGCCACAAATTTCGAGTATAGATTTCAACAAATAGTCTACATTACAATGTAGGTATACCTATACGTATATGTAACATATAACCCAATATTATATCATTTGATTCGAACGAATGACCCGGGTTTTGGGGTGAACTCGGAGGATTTTTGCAATTTGAGAGCTTCTGAAGATAATATATACATATACGTGTGTATATTATATGAATATATAGGTACCTAATAATGTAGCTAATGTATATATATATAGGTGCGGATGCACGCGTAACCATCGCGTGACGAACACACACGACGCTGATCTTCCTCAAGTACCTATATATATATAATAATAATAAATATGATCTGCTCGAACGCTATATAATTCGCAGTAATCGATGCGCCCGTCCATATTTTACATATTGTTTATCATTATAATATATCATACTATTATACAAGGTGCATAATTATATTATTTATATCTTATAATATTATGTATAGGTATACAATAGCGCATGTTTACTGATCTCGTGCGTTTGTATACGGCTATAATAGGTTGGCACTCGCAGTAATATTATTTGTAATTTTTCCGAGTGATGGAAAGTCGTATAATATTATATAACGCCACTGAAAATAATATATATATTCGATAACATACTATAGAAATTCATTGATCCAAACCAGTGTAAGATTATCCCAACACTATCCCAGTATCCTACACCGGGATAATGCACCGCCGTGTCAATGATATGGTGCAACCATCTAGGTTCGATTTTTTTTCACACCTGTTTGAGCGAGCGAATTTCTAGATATATTATTGGATAACATATTCTTCCCGTAGAATCTACTATAAAATATACTCCTCTACTCGCCCTGTATCTAAACTATTTAAGTATATTCGATTCAAATTAATAATTCGATTTTTGACATAATCTATATTCACGCTCGCGAATCATATAGTTTTGCATACTATAACCAGCAACGTGTAAATTTATAATTTCAGATTCATTTTATGAAAAGCGAAAACCTGCAAAATTGGCTTATATCATATCGTGTGACTGCGACATGGTTTTCAAATATTATAACTTATACCTAAGTAAGTTGTAAGATATAAGTTTTTCATGTGCGTGTAATGTGTGAATGTCAATTTATAAGGATACCCATGATACTAAATTCATTATGTTTTGACACGATCGTCCGGGTCAGGCGTACGCGTACCTATAGGCAGAGCCCGATTTACCACTTTATGGTCCCAGTACAATTTACAATTTTGGGCTTTGTCCAAAATTGTCCTTCTCTATTTTCTTCAATGGTAAAATAAAATGTACCTACGCATAATGTATTTTTAAATTAATGTACTATGTAATTACTAATTAGTTACTTATATTATATGAGTGCCTATAGGCAACTATAGTTGGATCATTGAATAAAATTGTATTGTTAAAAATTTGATTATTTAATATACAAGATCAGTACACTATTTCAATGCGTCTAATTAATTTTTAATATTTATTCCAGCAAATATACAAATTAAAAAGCAGTTTTTGATTATTACACTTATACATCAAATTAAATGTTTTTAAGTTTAATGTTTTAAGTCAAATTTGATTTCAGCTAATCAGTTTTCACAAACATTTCGATTGTGAGCTAGTAGATAACTAGTAGATAAACTTGTTCTAAACCTAAATTTATCTTAACTACCGTGTAGTTCTTTTTGTTTCTTCATGACGTTTGTTCTTTAATTTTCCCTTCATTGAACCACGTAATTATTTTTTTTTGACATTTTAAATTATTAAAAATAATAAACAAATGACAATTTTTAGAAATACAATAAATACGACTGACGTATATCACGTAACTAAGCAATACAATAACGTCAGTAGTAATATTACGACCATAATAATATTATTACTATAATAACTACGCAATTAGATTTTGTAATCGGCAAAGTTGATAAGGGCCGTTGTTTTTAGGGAAAACTCATACTTTATAACCCACCAAAATATCCAACTAAAATCTAATTCTATAAAGTACAAGCCATAAGGTATACAATTAATTTTGTATGCTGGAAGTCGGTGGGCCCCTCTTATGAGTGGGCCTAGAGCAAATGTACCATTTGTCCTTTCATAAATATGGCACTGCCTATAGGTGATACCTGCAGTGATTCTTTGAAACGTAATTGGGTAGGTGTATATTGATAGATGTGGTATACTCCATATGAGGTACCTAGTATCGATATCTTTGCGGTCTATTGACCGAAACTGCATAAACGCACCGCGAAAACAGAAATAAATAAATATAGTATGTTTCATTTGACAATATAATTCTTAGTCCTTAGTATGTATTTACTATATACCTAAAAGTTATGTATCTATAACTTCAAAGTATATTATAGACGTTCGGATTTTGATTGAAAAATTTAAAAAAATAAAACTCGTCTGCTTATGATATTATTCTGTGCCATTAAAATGCCGTAAAAAAACTGAGTTTGAATAAACTCAAAATTCAAACGTAAAAATGGGGTGAGCAATGACCGCTGTGCATAAGAAATCGCCCTAAATATACATTGTGTAAGGTTATTATCGTATATTATTCAATATTTTTATACTCACTGGCTGAGGGAGTGTCCATTGCCATGGTCGCGGCAGGTCCGGTGCTGTCTGGATACGCGGCGTATGCAGCTCCTCCAAGCGGCGCGGCACTTGGCGAATACGACGACGACGAATAACCACACCAGTTGCTCGACTCGGGCACGCCAACGGGTATGTCGGAATGTTCGTCTGGAAAGTTTACCGAAAATTAAAACCTAATCCGTCGAGATAATACGCACGCCCGCTGATCGATACATGAAAACAATTGATTTATATAAACAATAATAATAATTATAATGTTTAATATTAATTATAAAAAAAAAATAGACTCGTGACTTTTCTGAGATGCTATAGTGACGCAAGGGGGGACTGGACAAGTCCCGGGCCAGTGGGAAAATTTAGATATTATAGTGTCAGAAAAATATATAAAAGTAAGCGGTCGCTACAATCGCAATAATTCTTTCACGAATCGCACATTCCTTCGAATCATTTAAAGAACATACCTAATACTATACAGCATTAACCTTAAAATTAGTTATTTAGAACGCTGATCCCGTATAGGTGATGTTTATTGGTAGCAGGTACATTCGGTAGTTGGTCTTGAAGTTCAAGCGTCTTTCATATTATATTATGTAATTGTATAGACTGCTATAAACTTATTATACGATATTGACATATTAACAACATATTTTAGTGAGTTTTTAAGAACTAAACTTTTGACACTTGAAAATGCGTAAATCTATTAAAACTAAAAAATATTATACTAATTAGGTTGGAAAGTAATTATAAGTATTTAGTATACGTACTACGCGATACTCGACATAACTTCTTACACTACAATTTTCTATTATGAATATAATTAAATCAATACATAAATCAATGTGATATATAATTCAATGAATGCCCGTGACATATAATATAGGTAATTTATTAGCAGAGAATAAACATAATCGATAACACGTAAGAACCTACATAATAATATTAAGTAGCCATCGAACCGAGTCCAAAACCTAAATACCAGGAGCGGACCAGTGGGCATTTGACATGTGTCCACTTGTCCCATGGCTCAACCTAACCCCTGGATAGGACGCAAACCGTTAACTGCGCTTTAGACTATAAGGCGCGGTGTTATGTCTACATTATTCACGCATCAATCATAATATCTCACTCGTTGAAATCTCGGTGGTGCTGCGGGGGGTTGTTGTTCTGGGACGAAGCCGCGTTTATAATATCATAAATTTCATACATTATTATATTATTGTGATGGTAATAATATAATGACGAAAATAGTATAAATATATTATAATTCACACGAAACGGGCGCATGCATTATTATTATAATCGTACACGCGTTAAAAAGGCGTCCCGCGGCCCGAAAGACGGACGACAAATTGAACGAGACACGGCGCGAGTACATTATTATTATTATTGTTATAATATGCAGTACCCACTCGAAAACACAATTGTGATAAAGTCTTCGTCGTCGTCGGAGCGTGTGGCGACGGCTTCTACGGGGGCAGGGGAGAGGTCCGCGCTAGCGTATTAAAATATATTTGTAATAATATAATGGCTCATTAGTCATTGTCGTCAAATCGGAATGATGCACGGGCGGCACAGGCGGAGAAGAAAAGAGAACATGTTAATAATAAAATATATTTTTATAAAAAATTAATATAATCACTGCTGCAGCAGTAACAACGCGACGAGAACCCGTTGCAGACGGTACACGCACGCACACACACATAGTCACACAGGTATGGTCCCATTCATTGTGCGCCATAATAATATAATGTAATTCACATATGCATAGAATAAAGTATAGGTACACACAGGTATAGACCGTGCAGTATACCCGTGGTAGATACATTTTTTCGGCGGTAAATAATTAATGACCGACTGCGCTAAGGACATGCGATATTTCACTCGTAGAATGGATCTTCGTCGTCTCTTAATATATATCGTGTGTCTGTGTCAGTTTATGTGTCGGAGGGCGCGCGCGCGTGAGGACAATGCCTCGGGGCGAAAACGAAACAATATAATAATAATAATTTTTATAATATAATAAAACGTTTGAAGAAATAATGCACGCACACTTATTGTCGACCGCTCGTGTACTTATTATTATATTGAAGGCATACATAATATATATATACATACACCTATACGTATATACCTAATATATTATAACATATTACAATATATATAGAGTCGTTTTGGGAGGAAAAATAATTTACAAAAATAAATCCTAATATAATGGAAATCGTCGAGTTTGTGACTGACGGGCCCCGCGGAGATGTGCAGCGCGTACTGTTACATCGTTGTTGTACGTAGGATATGTGTGCGGTTGAAAAATCGATGGATGTATTGTATAATACAGTCCGCATATACTGCCATGCTATGATAATGATGACGTCGCGTCCGTATATAATAGAATGAGACGTGTTACAGGTATATAATATGCTTATATCGTATATGGTTACTATATATATACTATGATAATATAATATATAATAAATATATATGCTTTTTTTTAGTTAAAAGTGAGCGACCTGTGAACAGCCATTTAATATTCACGAGTCGAAGACCCGCGAGTGGTGTTTTACCGAGATTTATGATACCGCTTTCGGTTTTTCTATTTCTTAAAAAAAGAATATAATATTATATATGTAGGTACCTATACACGTGGAAAGCATTCGTCAAAAAGTATTCCGTATATATATCGGTAATAATAAATTATCTTATAGGTGTAGGTACCAGGTGATCTGGTGATCATTAATCGAAGTGCGAAAAAGATATATTATATCGACTATTATCCTTTATATTATAATATTATATGTATGTACAC
>WHPZ01565727.1:0-11937 GCA_016617965.1 Macrosiphum rosae
AGATTCGCTAGCGAATCGTAGGCGTGCTGCTAACCTCACATTTTTATCCAAGTTATTAAATGGGCAAATTGACTCACCGCACCTTCTCTCTCTAATTCCTTTAAATGGCCTCCACGCTTCACTCGTCAACACACCTCTTTTAATTTACCTACCGCCTCCACAGATTATGGTTTAAATGAACCACTTCGACGTTGTATGTCTATTGCCAATTCAGACCCTTTCTTTTCTATTTCATAACCTAACCAAGTATTTATGTATCTTTATATTTCACTGTTATCACATTATTGTAATTTGTTATATTATATTATATGAAATTGGGCTCACACCCGTATTGTATGCTAAATAAATAAATAAATAAATAAATAAATAAATATAGCATATTAAAATTGTATGTCCTAGGTTTTTTTTGGGAGGGGGGACTATGGCTAAGTTTGGGGGGTTAGCACCCCCGAGCACTCCCAAAATTTGCGCCTATGCATTGTATAAAAAAATAAAAATAAAATTGTTTTGAATTTCCGATAGATTGTAACTGGTAAGTATGAAACCCATCAATCACGAAATGTTTTCAATTTTAATGATTAGATATTTTGCAATTCTAATAAAAGAACATTGAAATCAAATGTCATATCAAAAATGTTTGGTTCGTATAATATTAAGGTCTGATGGGGTAAGTGAACGCCAAATTCACCTAAGTTCAACTTAAACTGATTCATGCATTAACATTTTTATGTTTATGTGTTATGGCCTTTGTAATAGATTATATCTATTTTATAAAATACGATGAATATAAATCTGCTCTCAAAATGGTTTTTTTTTTTTTTTAAATCCAAAATTATGCACTCACTACGGTGGACGCCCCATCGTGCTTCACGTGGAAAATAATCAACTAACAAGTATTATATAATATTGTACTATTAACACCATCATTTTTATTTTGTATAAATTTACATAATTTACCTAGTAAAACTTTTAAGTTTGTGTATTATTGAAAATTCTTTATGTAATTGTGTGTAGTAAAATAGTTTAATATTTTAATACATAAATAACATAAATAGCATGCAAATAAAAAAGTGTGACTTCTTCGATTTTAGTATGTCTTATTCATATTGATATATTTTTATTTTATCAAGACATCTACATTTCACATTTTCACACTCGACACTCTACCATCAAATGTCTATTTTATTTCGTCGTCGACTTAAACAATTGTAATTTATTTACAGTACTTTTTAGTGCACATCGTTAATGTATTGAACTACTTTTCTGTGTGTTATAACTGTATATAGTATGTTTATCGCATTGCCATAATTTGTATAAAAAAAAATGCCAATAGAACCGTATATAATCCATTATCCAATCAAATAAGACTGCAATAGTTTTAAATAATATTAATATTATATTATTTATATTTCTAGTTGGTGCATTGGTGAGGTCCAAATTTAAAATTACCAGTAATTTTCAAAAATTTAGATAAAAAAAAAATTACCTACATAGATGAGTTATTTCATAAACGATTTGTTGTATTTTATAGTAGGTAATATACAGGATTATTTATTTATTATTTTTCATTAATTCTGCAATGCAGATAGCACATTGGAGAATTTATCCATAAATAGCTAATTTTTTTCTGAACCCAGGGATACCAAAACCTTCAAAATCATACATTTGGCACATAGGAGATTTGTTCGTGTCAACAACATTAAATTGAATAACTTTTCAAGTGCCGTCATAAAAATTCTAAAAAATTTCCATGAAACTGGGTAAAGGACTCAGCGAGCGTATTATCTATATCGTGGTTTTAAAATAAAATAGTTCTCCAACACTATCGCGGGTAATACATTATTATTTTTATATTTATACTCAATTTATTATAGTTATTTGTATAAGTATATACTATATTCTTTATAGTTTATAGTACCTATAATTTATTTATCTCTGTGAGACTGTGTATAGAATATATTACGATTATTAATTGTATTGATTAAATAATTATTATTAATCACGTCATTATTTAGTCACATTTCACAAATTATTTTGTGTTTATTAAATACCAAATTGAAATTATCGAAGGCACGAGACGATCTCCGAAAGTTGGAAATGGACATGCATCAAGCCAACATATTGCACATGGACATGGTAGATCGCCTCGAACAACTTGACAATAAGTTGTGAAAAATAAATGACGCCGCCCAATACTACAAAACAAGATTATAAGTACAGCCAACGAAATCGAGAAGAGTAAAAACGAACAGAACGAGTTGCTCGCCGGTCGACGAAAATTAGAAAAACAAACGACTTATTACGAATATTGCAGTCGTTTACTGGACAGCGACCAGGAAAACAGCTCGCTGTGGGACGGAGAGCCCGATTTATTTGGAGAAATACGAAGATATGGACAAACTGAATTATTGTCAGCATTTGTTGTGCTTTAAATGTCTAATGTCCTTGTTCGAAACTTCGCACTCGTGTCCGCTGTGCCAGAGCGAAATAATTAGGTAAGACACTTTCGACCGTAAGCTCCTGCGTGGCTGCGTACCGAGTACGTGACGATAAGTCAACATCACTCGGGCACTTCAAAGTTCACCAGTAGCAGTTAGGTTTGACCGGAAAGTATGCCACAACCTTCGGCTGTGTGACACAGCTGTTATGTACACTGGTGCGAAACGACAAGCGGATTGTGCGGTCGGCGTAATAATGGATGATGGCTGGTGAAGTGACTTTAACCATTTTTATTTTTAAACTCGTCGAGCTAAACATAGAGTAGAAAAATGTGAGTTGGGCTTAAAGTCATAAGTCACTTTTTTCTCTTTGCAAAATTGTAATAGTTACAAGTTAACTGGAAAATAAGAGTAACTCAATTTGGTTTAAAACCGGTTACTTTTTTTTCACATAAAATTTATAACTATACCTTTTTTAACACTTTTCTTAAGATCGCTTTCACGTCCGTCTGTGATCAAATCTTGCGCGCTCGATTTGAGGCACTTTTTGAAGATGAAAAATTCTGAAAATTGGTATAGACCTTGGTCTTGGATGACAATGCAATAATCCAGAGGTATTCAAACTGTGCGTCGCGGCTCCCACTACTTTCCACAAAATACTCAATAATTACATTATTTTTATGTATTTGTTTACCTAGTCCACGACTATACTAAATTATCATAACGAAATTCATTATTGGAATTAATTAGAAAATACCTACACATATAGTATACAATGTTATTCAATTCATATTTTGTAATTCTATGAGCAAATAAATATAATAATATAATAATACCTAAGTAATAAATATTAATTATTATTAATTATTAATGAGTATTTAAACGTGTGTGGGATACTGAGCAAATATTTATATTTTTGTGTTTTCTTAGTGTTGCAGTTACCTCTGTAAATTGTTTGTATATAATTTTATATTTAATACATTATGTGAATACGTGACACTGTGATAGTATAACCAATGATTATAAATTATTATTTATTATATCATACCTATAATATTTTTTTTAAATAATATTATTTTGATATTTTCGATTGTTTTTTTTTTATTTTATAAAATTATCTATACAAAATAGAATATATTTTAAATCTGTAGTTTTAAGAAAAAACTCAACTTAACGTGACAATAAGTTTTCATATCATCGAAAAAATGTAATTCGTTATGTACCTAACTCAACTTTTTAACTTAAGAGTGTGCAATAGTAAAAGTGTTACGTATACAACGCTCCAGAGATGGCGTTGTGCCCCGTATCGCCGCCGTCGCGGCTGGGCGTAACCACGCCCATTGTCTCCGTGGCGAGACCTACGCCGCGTACTTGCAGGAGAGGCGCATTATTATTTCACGAACAGTCCAGTTGAACGGGTCCATACAATATTGACATTGACCATTGCGTAAATTGTCACCCGTGTATTTATAATGCACGTACCACTACGCAGCGGGCTCGATCATCGCTAGACTTACTTTTTAATGAAAACTCCTGTTTACTTAGATATGTGTGTCAATTGGCCCCCGAAATATTTTTAATAAAAATTCGTTAAAACCATGCAACGTTGCCAAACTGTATTCTGGATATAATGTAATACGACTTATTACCTTGCACCTAACTAGTAACTATTATACATATTATTTACCAGTTTTAACTATTTTTAATTTTTACGTTACACTCTTATCGGTATTATCGAATATCGATCCATTTTATCTTAATTGCACTTCATGACGACTCTCACTTTTCTCTGTTCATACGTTGTGCTTACAAATCCTTAACCAGAGTATTATACTTGAGTTGCAAGTGTATAAAAATGGATTTTAAAATAATAAACACTACTAAAAATCGTAAATGTTTAATTTTTCATCACTTTAAATTTCACTTTGGTAGAAATTTGGTTTCCAGAAATATAAGTTGGAGTTGCGTTAAAAAAAATTGTAGTGCGTATGTAAAAACGAATTGTTCAAAATCAACACTAATCGATATCAAAGACAGCGATGAACATGAACCGCGAGGTAGGTATGATTTAAATAATACATTTAAGATAATATTAGGTTTATGAAAGATAGAATATTGATATATTATGTATGTAAGCTCAGTGTTTACCCATCAATTTTCAAATATTCTGAATACAAATTTGGATGTTTGTAACGCAGATGTGATTTTAAATTGCTCGTGTTACCGCCTTTGCTGTTTTTTTTTTCGCCGCATTTTTTACAAAGCCCTTCATTTGGGTGTTTTTCAAAATATAACCAAATTTTTGATTTTGTTTTCATAACTATTTTTCATCTAAATTTAAGGAAAAATAAATTAAATACTTAATTGTCCTAATTCCTAAAATCACAATAAAACGAATATAATAATGATATTTAATAATTACTAATAATTAGTAATAGAAGAGAAATAAACAAATTTTATTTTTTCTCAATGATTTTTATTTTTTTTTAATGCTTGACAATTTACTAGCGTAAAGCGATAAAGTATGGAAAATGTTGTAAATATGCAACGGTATAAAAAATACACAATTTAAATACTGTAGTATAACTCAAAAAATATCGATTTGCCCTAATTTTTTTTGATGTCATCATTATTAAATTATTGAAATTGATGATTTTCAAAAAAAAGGTGGCCCAGTAAAGTTTAAAAGTTCCTATCATTATTAAATTATTAGTTTCTTAACGGTTAAAAATATACATTTGAAATATATATAACAAATTGAATAGATATATTTTAAAAATGAATACATTTTCTGCAAATTACTAACAAAATGACGTACAACAAATTGATAATAATCATTATATAATTAACTAATTTTAAATTAAATACCATGATTAACAGATTAAATATTGAATAAAATAAAAATGCATATTTAAATATTATTAGGCATAAATAATGTACTTACCTATGATTTAAAAGTGAACAGTAAAATAACAATTTATATAATCTTGTGTAATGACTTGACTAGAAACACGACAAGAAGCCACAGTATTTATGATGCGCGTCAGTGTATAAGTATAACCGCGCCAAAACTTAGTCGCGACGCCGTCGGTCTACTACGGTTCCGCGTGCCGTAATACGAGCTGGAATAGTGGAATATCGATGTGCTTTACTAATAATCGCCAATCGGTATTACCAACCAAGTAATAATAATTTTGTCGTAGACTAATGGAGTAATGGGACTAATGGGTATCAAAATAGATATGTAATAAACGGTATGTAAAAATAGTCTGCAAACATAAATATTTAATTAACACTTATTGTTAGTATACATCCGAGCAAGATACCCGATACACCCTGTATTATACAGAGTGTATATTGACATAATATAAGAATAAGAATAATTACACAACGCATGTTAGATAAGAATATTGACCTTATCGTTTGAATTTAGATATGTTCAACTTATAGGTAACGTGTGACTAATATTTTGATACCTATCCTAAATAATGTCCCATGAATTTAATATACCCATGGTCTGCACAAAACAACACGACACGATGAAGTGTAAGGCGCCTCAACGTATTAACGAAGTGTGAGACTACACGGAACACGGCGATAATATACGGTATTTATAATATAAATACCGTATATTATGATCTAAAATACATGTAGTATTTACCGAATGTATACGGTATTAACCGAATATACGGTATATACCGAAGAGACGGTATACCGGTATAATGAAATACCGGTATTTTTAAATACCGGTAGTTCCAAACACCAGTGACTCACCGGTATACCGTAAATACCGCCAGCTCTACTTTAGAGTTAAATCATACACTTACGTACAAACACAACTGGGTCCGCGATATACTGCAGGTAGATTGCCTACCTGATACATACTGCTGTGAATCAGAATTTTTATTCCAGGCAACAGAATAGTTAAGATAAATTTTGAACACCATACACTGATACACCGAATTTTAAATAACGAATTGAACAAAGTTTGAGTCATATAGAGTTTGTACATTTAACGGGCAACGAAGTGCACAGGATCAGCTAGTCAATTAATACAAATCCAATGAATAAAAAAAAAAATTTAATTTTAAAAATTGATTAAAAAGATTAAAAGAAAATAAGATTGTATTCTATAATCAGTTGAACAAAAAATAAAATATTATATCTGTTAATGTCTTTGTATGGAATAATGTGGGTTAACATTAGCCACTCATTAGTCCTTATTGGGGAAAAAATGATATATTATGCCAAAATATTTGGCTAATCTGTACTTATATTATTCTGCCGATATTAGATGGTGATGAAGTTTTCCTACCCCACCTTCATAACAATTATCCAAACAAGTGCAAACATTTAGCAAATTAATATTGTTTTTCAATTTGATTTTTAGAATTTTCAAATCAAAATTCTACTATTTTTTGTATTTTTCAACAAATTTTGTCAAAAGCGGGGTGTTTTGTAGAACTCGGGTAGTGCAAATTTTGCTGTGTGCAAGTCCTTGTACGGTATTAGCACCGATCGTCTCTGTGACTATCCCTGGTCAGTGGTCGTTGAAAAGTGGTCGTTCACTTACGGCAGCAATAGGACTAAAGCCCGGCTGTGCGCTGTCTACATTTGTGGAATCATGCGTAAATGCATAATATATACAAATATTACAGTTAAAACTATTTTTATTAACTAGGTTAAGTAAACAATTCTACAATGTAACAGGTAAAATACCAAAACAAATTAAACAATATTCAATAAGCTAAGTAACAACGTACAAACAAGCATTCCAACAAATTAGATTAAGATAACAATTATGTAATAAAGTAACAATTAATATAATTTTAAGCATAGTCAATAAGTATAATTTAACTAGGTTAAACTTAATATCTATATTACCGATGTGCTTCGACAGTAAAACTGATATATATAAGTAATATGTTAAGACAGAAGAGGGTCAGTGAGTGGTGATCGTGTAACTCGATCGCCACTGGACGTCAAAGTTTTAGTAAAAGTGCTTATTATAATTAAAAGATTCGTTTATTTGTGTAAGTCTGTGATTGGCGTATACGACACATTGTACTCGAATACCACCTACCCGACCGGTAGCCATCGTGTGTGCAAGTGGTGACGTGTAAGGGTGATGGATGGTTGATGAGTCGAGGAATCCCAACATTTTGTAGCTACTGTGTGGTGCTGTACGCGTTAAACTGCACCATGATAGCTTCTAGCTCCAGCAACCGTGACTCGAACGTTTTCGTTTATGTCGATTGGTGTAACGATTGCGTCAAAATATTTTTTCTTCCGCGGCGGCTTTGAAAATTTTGTCGTTCTCTGCTTTGTGGTGGACTGGAGCTTGGACCCACGATTTAAGATAGTATGGTTGCCCAACGAGGTATGATAAGAAGGCATTGGATTTAAATCAGACCCCCGGTGCTAGCGCTTCTAGTGGACTATTTTATAATTGATAATATAATATGATCATTATATATATTTTTATTGTATATAGGTATAACATAACAATTTTTATTAGTTTTAATTTGAACCGATATGAGCGGTGCATGCGGGGGACCCCGTAGATCACTTGACTTTTCGTTTCAAACCGTATGCCATGTGATGACATTTTTCTAATGGGTCGATGGGCGGGGCCACCATACTATCTAAAATCGTGCTTGGACCCGATGGCCATCCGTGGTGGATATTTGCATAGCCATCATGAAGCTAGCAACGTCACTCCGGAAGGTGGCCTAAACCGTCCGTGTTTTAAAAAATCGGCGATTTACTAATACTATGTGATACAATTTGTAGATATTCTAACTATTAAGTCTAATATAAATCTATTATTATAACTATTAAGTATTTATAGCTTTCTCTAACACAATAATTTTTTTTCTATTTTACCTAATGGTTAATAATAATAATAATTTACAATTGCTATGTTTAGGGATTTTTTTTTCTTAACAATTAATAAAAATGATCAAGAAAGATTTATAAAAATAATTAATTAAAAAGACTAATAATAAAAAATATTAAATGGCTAAAAGTAATTAATTAAAATTATGGATATGAATAAGAATATAATATTTTAAAATAGTTTAATTTACACATGTATTAATATATATAATTAACTAATACAATACTGTACAATAATAATTTAAAAAAAAAAAAGTTAATAAAAATGATTAAAAATTTAATAACAATCATTATTCAATTTCCTCACATTATACAATTAATTTCTTGTATACCAAATAACCCACCTATTCCGATTAGATAGGATTTCCAAGTTTAGATTACGTAATGGGTATTATCCATTTGGTATAATTCCGGTATATATGGGAAATCCCCGCTATCCAAAACAACCGTGATATGGCTATTGCGGGAAGCAGTACATACTGCCATCACTCCCAATGCTCACCTTTCGACCTACGACTTAACAGCCGATAACAGAGCAGCGCGCAGTCCGTGACTTTGAAACAAGTCGTGGCCGCCGATTTCGTGACCTAGTTTCGCTATAATTGGAACGGGCGATTGTAAGCGCTTCCAGTTTTGTTTTCTTTCCTGGAATGGGTATATGGAAACTCCGCCTGTAGTTAGGCCTTCCTTAAGTAAAACTAAATAATTTATCTCAACTAAGCTTTTTTAAAATTATTTTAATATTAGTATTTTTATTAATTGTTTTCCGTTTTGTGTTATTTGACAATTTTTTTTATATGGTTTTAATTAATTGTAGAATATGTCTTAATCATTAATCATTATTGTAACTTATTTTTATTAATTATAAATTTACATTATTTTTTCATAAAATACGTATTAACACGTTGACTGACATACGGCCGCCGCGCCGGCTGCTGCGCCATATTATCATTCATGGGAAGCTATAAGGCCGCGGCTGCCGTATATTCTATACATTTTGGAATCTTAATAAATATGTTGGTGGTGTAAATATACCCTTTGAATTCATACTGTGGCATTGAGGAAGAAATTACCATTTTATCTGTGTATTGCATACATGATGTTTTTTAGTCATAATTTTTATTACTCTAGCTAAACAATACATTTTATTTACAACTTCCAAAATACATTTTTATTTTTAATAAAAATTAATAATTAAATAATAAGATCTTTAAAAATGGTATTTGATTAAATTAAAAAAAAAATGACAGTACGGGTCCAATTGTGAATCTAAATTATCCCAGGAAAAGGGGAAAGGAAAAGGGTAGTGGGTGTCGCTCAGCTGGGCATAGCCGTTTTCGACCAAAAACTTACCTTTCCCTTTTCACCTATTCATTTTTCGACCAAATTTAAAAAAGATCGTTTTCCTTTTCGACCAAAACCATACCCTTCCCTTTTCAGCTGATTTAATTTTGACCAAAACAAAAAGTTATATAATATATAGGTATATAAAAAAAATAAAATAGTTGGTATATAATTTTTGTAAAATTATGGCAATTATAAATTATTAACATTATTTTTATGTTAATATGTTGCAATATGTATAAAATTTGATAAGACAATTAAATAATAATATACAATTTTTATCAATAATTTGTAAATATAATAGTAATGTGTATAATATATAATAAAATAACATTTTATTGTTGTAAAATAGTGGTAAATAATAATTAATATTATATAGGAACTTTTTTTTATCAATAAAAAATTACCTTCGGCAACATATGCCATTGGTATACAGTTATTATTTAATGAAGCTTAATAATATGGTATATTTACAGAAAATTATTAAAAATATAATAAGTTTAATAATTTTCGATATGGACCTATAACATAAAATATAATATATCACACTTTTTGTATTGTATAGTTTTCAAAATTATATTACATTAGGTACTAATGTACTATATTATACGTTTACTAATTATTGACAAAAATCGTTTATTATTATTTATTACTAAAACTTATACTTTTAGCAAATTTTGAAAATTAAAATTGCCATAATTTTACAAAAAAATATATACCAACGATAATATTATTTTATATTCAAACTTTAAATGCTTGTAGATATGTATTTTAATATTTTTCAACTCACGCTTTTTGACCCGACAAATAAAATTTTATTGATAATTATAGAAAAAAAATTGAAAAAATGGAAATGTATCTAAACACCTCAAAACAAATCAAAATATTTGGAAAAGTTTATTAAATATGAGAATTGATAAAATAAACATATGGTGTTAATTTCAAGTATCTACAATTATTTGTTTTGTAATTACCTACAACAAAATAAGAAAATCGCTACTTGAGAAATGGTGGTTTGAACTTGAGTTCTGTACCGACTTGAGTTCGGTTAAGATGGATCAAGGACATACAGACAGAAACACATTTATTTTTATAAATATTATTTAGTTATAATAATAAAATCACTAATAAATTATTATCTGCCTAAAACACGGCTAGTGGCTAAATAATAATATAGCTTAATAGCTACCTATCCGTTATATTATTATTATTATTATTATCTAGTAGGTATTTACGTTTTCGCTAAAACTAATTGCCGACGTCGCATCCCTTTCGCCCCTCGCTCACCGCTAACGAATCGGAGTAGGCCGACTGCTGTTAGGTATATACTCACTACAACTCAGCATGGTATAAATTCAACTCAATTTATCACGCTACTCAGTAGTCAGTTGTAGCAGTAGCCAGTATTCGCTTGGCCGCGTTGCGTTGGGAGAAGCTCGTGAACGGAGATATTGACAACATGGCAACACGTAGTGCCCACTTACAACCTCTGAGCCAACAACAAATTGAAAATATGATTACGTCCCGACTGTCACATATATCAATGGAGATTCAGTTGAAGGCACGAAACGATCTCCTAAAGGTAGACATGGATATGCATCACGCCAACGTATACCACAAGGGCATGTTAGATCGCCTAAAACAACTAGGCAATAAATTGAAAAAAAAACAGAACGCCGCCGAAAAATTACAAATCATGATTAAGAACACAACCGACGAAATCGAAAAGAGCAAAAACGAACAGGACGAAATCCTCACGGTCCGGCGAAAATTAGAAAAACAAATTACTTATTACGATTTTTGTAAACATTTGCTCAACATCGACCCGGAAGAAAGCGCGCTATGGTATTTCACGGGAGACGAGTGTCCGGTTTGTCTGGAAAAGTACAAAAACATGGCCAAATTGAATCGTTGTCAGCATTTGTTGTGCGTCAATTGTCTAACGTCCTGGTTCGAAACGTCGCACTCGTGTCCGCTGTGCATAAGCGAAATAATTGGGTACGAAATTTTCGACAGTACGCTCATGCGTGCCGAGTATGTGACGGCAACTGAACATCACGCGGGCATTTCAAAAGTTGACGTCTACACCAGTCCCGTTTCGGATGGACCGGAAAGGGTTCCAAGTCCTCCGATTACAGTTTAAATATGTAATGATTTTGATTTTTAATTATTTTTTAAGTCTTATAAATTTGCGTATTAAAAATATATTAATTACGGTTACAAAAAAAAATATTAAATAGGAGTTGCCAGGTAGGTA